>JBCEWB011005926.1:0-15031 GCA_039654565.1 Peronia peronii | reverse complement strand
TCACGTCACCTATTTCCGCATCATGTCAGACTGTACCAATGTGAATCAAAATTGGCAGATTTTAATAGGTCTATGTTGAGAAGAAATTTGCCAATTTTGTTTCACATTGGTACAGTCTGACATGATGCGGACATAGGTGATGCGAAGACCCGACGTGACGCACTGACCCTCCAGTCCTATATATGTTTTGAATTTCAAGACAGAAACTGTTGACCGGCAAACAAACTCAATACATTACATCAAACAATCGACAAATGCGGAGACAATTATTTATGAGCTGAGAATGGACCATGCTATTGAGCGTGATAATAAGAACGATGCTGTCGCTTAACAGAAACACTTAGGTCCACCACATCCTTCAGTTCATCGATGGTTCTCAAATTCTACACCTTCAACAGACCCACATCCACTTTGATAGTGTCCAGCAATCTGTCCGACCACTCGGTGACCAGCAGTTCCATTCTGTCGCTATTCTTGTTCTTGAAGGCCTCGGCTATCAATCGGGCGGCGTCCATGTGGGACAGACCCACAGCTGGCTGGCCGTTGACCTCCAGGATGACATGACCTACTTTCAGACCCCCTGATTCGAACGCTGAACCACCCGGCTTGAGAGATGGAAAAATGAAATGGACATGTAAGAAAATGAAATGAACGTGAAGGAAATGAACTATACATAAAGGAAACATGAAATATACATAAAGGAACATGAAATATACATAAAAGAACATGAAATAGAGGTATTGGAAAATAAAATATGCATGAAGAAAAATGGAATGAACGTTAAGGAAAATAAAATATACGTAAAGGAAAATGAAATCAACGTTAAAGGAAAATGAAATATACGTACCGGTAAAGGAAAATGAAATGAATGTTCAGGAAAATAAAATATACGTAAAGGAAAATGAAATCAACGCTAAGAAAATGTAAAATACATAAAGGAAAATGAAACAGGCATAAAGGAAAATAAAATTACCAAATAGGAGAAGGAATGAATATACAAGATAATAAAAAGAACAATTAGGAAAAGAAAATGAAATGGGCACGCAGGACATGAAATGACATAAAGAAAAAATGAAATGGACTTAGAAAATTTATTTTTGCTGTCATTGCTGGAAATGATGGTGATGGTGGTAGTCGTCGGCGTCGTTATAGTTGTTGTCATTGTTATTGTTAATTTTACGTTATTTGCCTGTAAATAATATTATAGCAATACGTAGATGGTGTTGCTTGCAATATCATTGCTACTCTTATCTACTATGTTACATTACAAACCTGAACATTGATGACCTTAGGCAGTGGCTGCCGTGTGTTGGCTCCACCCTCTATAGCCACACCTAGGGTAGCCTTGCTGCGGTAGATGTAGACAATGTCCAAAGGGATCTCGCCATATCTATCCATGGCCTTCCGCTTCAAGGCATCGATCTGTCACAGAAATAGGTGAGATGACAGTGTGTGTAGTTTGAGTGACAACTGACGAGACGTGAGTGGCGAAACTAAGGAACAATTGAGGAAGAGCTAATGGACAGGAATGACAGAGACGGACAGACGGAAAAATTTACAGACAGGCAAATTATGTGGGATATGGACAACGAGGCTGAGAAAAGGAAGATGGGGTGGAGAAGACATACAGACAGATAGACAGACAGACAGACAGACAGACAGACACAGACAGACAGACAGACAGATAGATAGATAGATGGATGGATGGGCGGACGAACGGAAGGATGGATGGATATAACAGGAGACATACTGGGAGAATCAAAATCCCGGTAGGAGTTTTCGGTCAGTCTCAGTATTCAGATCGGTTAAGCAGAAAGAATGAGAAGAAAGAGTTGACCGCGCTGTTTCGTTTAAAATATATAAATAAATGAATGAAAGCATAGATAAATAATAAATAAATACATGTAAATAAATAAATAAAGAAAGAAAGAAAGAAATAACCAGAAACCAGATAGATAAATAAGATTAAATGAACAATAAACATTTTCAGGGTACCCGAACGACGAAGTGTCACATTCTATGATTCCCGACGCTTCATTGATCTGCTGACCCAGCAGTTGTGCACAGATTATAGGCTACGTCCTTTGCTGAAAAAGAAACTGAGTTAAATAATCTTTCTCAGTGGCTCAGTATAGAAGGAGATAGATAATCATCTATTTATCAAGATAATTCTGGTCTTGTTTAGCTCAGTGATTTTCAATTGTTGTGCCATGGCACATTAATATTGAGCGATCGTCAGGTGTTCCATGGGAAGCTTGACTTTTACTTGACTTTTTCCTGACTTCCAGCCAAAATAATTTTAAAAAAAAAATTAAAAACACAGAGTGGGGAGAGAGACTGAGAGCTATTGCTAAAGAGCTTCGTTGTGTCTGTCTTCAATGGGAGATCGTTTCACAAGCGTCTACAGAGGGTCAGCCGGCCTAATGCGCATATACGGAAACGGCAGTCAGCTGTGTTTACGTGGGCCATGGGAAACTGGGTCAAACATAACAATGACATGTTTTTGCTTTTTTTTTTTTTAATGCAAAGATCTAGATTTAGATCGATCCAAATAAGTTATTATTATATATACCCACTCCTAACCCTAATCCTAACCCTAACCCTATAGTTCGTGCGCATGCGCAATAGCCCCGGCTGACCATCTATCTATAGACGCAAATAGTCATTTCGCAGATTATCTGCCCCTGAGTCGCTCTCCCCAAAAAAGGGACGGTCGCCATTAGGGCAATGAGGGAGATTTGGAACAGCACCCCCCCCCCACCCACCCCCCCCCCCGGGCCCCTTTGTGCGACAAAAGAGGTGTTGAGCAAGCAGTGAAAAGAGGAAGAAACCTCTTTATTTCATGTCATTTGAAAGACTGATCACCTAAAATTTAATAAAATTCTATCAAATAAGAACAAAACATTCTCTTTATACCCATTTTTTTCTTCTTCTCTTAAAAAAAAAAAAAAAAGAATTCAAGTAAAGGGCGCAAAAGTGTTTGTTTGTTTCTGGTTTTTTTTTGTTTTTTTTTTTCCTCTTTGCACTACTTGTTCAATCCCTCTTTTGTCTGGTAAAGAGAAGCAATAGGACTGAGCACAACGATCTCCCATTCCTGCCAAATAATCAGCTTTCCGTTAACCTAAACAGGTCCAAGTCTCCAACTGAATCAGTATAAATAAACGCTAAGAGTTACGGTTATCATCTTGGTAAGCCTTTCAACCTCCTGAAGGAGGTTATCTCGAGGCTACAGAGTATCATTTTGTAACATTTTTGCTTTGATGGTGTTTAGTCGTGGCTAAGAACAGTTTGAACCCCACTGGTTTAGCTGAATGTCTAGATCTGAAGCTCATGGGATCCTGCATGAAATATTGATCTGGCTGGGTGACATGTGTCGATTAGAGAGTATTTCAGGAGGGTATTTCACTTTCCTTTTTTTTTTCTGTATCTCTTTTCAACCCCACTCGCTTGTGTCTTGTGTCTATCTCTCTTTTTTTTCTTACAATTTCTCTTCCTTTGTCTCTCTCTCTCTCTCTCCTCCTCTCCGATTCTCTCATTGTCCGTCTTTCTCCGTCTGTATTTTGTCTTTTGTCTCTCTCTGTCTGTGCTTTTGTCTCCCTCCGTTTCTCTCTGTCTCTCTCTTTCTTTACGTGTGCTTATTCTTCTTCTTACTCTTTCTCTTGATTGTTTGTTCTCTTTAAAATTTTCACTCTCTCTCTCTCTCTCACACACACACACATACATTAACTATGGCGTGTTCTTATATTTAAGTGTGTGCATGTTTTCCTCTTTCAATCCTATCTTTCTTTAATCATGCCCCCCCCCCCTTTTTTCCCGAGTCTTTGTCTTTTTCTTTCTTTTTCCCTTCTATCATGTTCTTCCCTCTTCACTTTCTCACACACACTTTTTTTTTCGCTATTCATCTCTCCTTACACATTGCGTATAAACATAAAACATTTATGCCCCAATATATAACTTCTCGTAACATTTCCACAGCTATATCACTAACATACCACTCACTCAATGCTTCTTGTTCTACCCATACATGACGGCAAAAGCCGGATCGTGCAGATATTGACAGAACGCTTAGCTTCGCCATCGATAGTACTCGTGAATGCGGATCTTAATATTATTATGGCAACCCTTGAGGCACACAAAAAGCAAGATTCGCTTCACAGAAGTTTTTAACACTGTTCCTAGAAAGACACTTTGGTATCTCATACATTTCTTATTTTTATCGAAGTGAGAAACATGTGGTCTAAATGTCATAGATGCCTGAAACAGCATGGACTAACGATTTTTACATGCGTGTGTTGAAACTGCTGAAAAGATATGACTGGCAAAAATATAACGTGAATATAAAGAACTGTTAGGCACAGTTTTAGCGATCTGTTTCATCTCTTTGAAAGGGAAAAGTTATTTCAAATAAAGTTGACTTCAACTAACTATTTTATTACTTAAAAAAAGAAACTATGTCATTGTTTCAGTCATTGGATATACCGGTACATGCTATCTTCCATTAGTCAATATAAGGTTACTCCTAAACACTAAGCATTTTTGTATTTCTCAAAGTCAGATTATGTCCATTCTGAGAAACTCGAAACTAAAATTCTCAGATGCAAATATCTTTTTACAGGAAGGAGGTTTCCTGTCTGGTATTAGCGATACCGGTAGTTCAAGGCCTGGTTTCACTGTTTTTAAATATGTAAATGTCTTCCAGCTCAGTAAATAAATAGGATCTCCAGTTTTTTTTCATGTATCGACGTAGATATTAAGAGGTGATGACTGGCATGTTGACTGAAGAGAGAAATCGCCATGCAGGCGATAGAGGACAATTTAAGTGGGCCCTGAGAATAACATGCTATGAAGCTGTGGTATGGATAAGTCATACATAAAAAGTTTTGCTATGCTGCAGTTCATTGATCAACGTTTGTATGCAATATGCAAACTGAACATTTTGTGTCCACGAAAGAAGTGAAAGTCCAATGCGCTAAAAAAACCATTTTTGGCAACGTTGTGAACATTTTTACAAGGAATTCTGTGATCCAAAGTTAATGCTGTTTGAGCATTCTCTAAATCTGCGATATTCAGTGACTAAAAATCTCTATAAAGTGACACTGCTACTGTTAATTGTTATAGCGTATCACTGTTTTTTTTTTCAACTGACTGCATTTTTCTTTCTTTCTTTTCTTTTTTTGATAATTGGTCTTTACAAGATTATGGCTTATTCATCTTGCCTTAAGAGTGATAAAATAAACCCATTATGTTGGAATTAGCATTACGGGGAATATTATGGAGGAGAGGAAACATTCCAAAGTCAAGCCCGCCTAGAAAGAAGTGGATTCCATAAGGTCCAATTTCTTAAGGCATCCAGCATGACACAATTTGTCAGTGGATTCCTGATGACTCTAGACAGGATTAAGGGTTGATGATGATAATGATGACGACTACAGATTATGCTGAGAATAGATGAAGGAAGGTGTTTAGCCTAAGAGAGTCAAAACATCAAGTTCACTGTCACGCCATTCAGTTCTACCTTTTTGCGGTCGTCCATGATGGCCAACTCTACCGGTGTATACACTTCCGGTCGCGGTAACCGGAAGCCCGTGTGCCCCAAACAGCCGTCCATCTTTGTCTGGGGAATGGGAAGCTACTCCGATATTGACTGTGATCTCATTAATGAGCAACTGAGATCGCAAAGCCGATCCAGCATATCATCTAATGTTCGTTCATCTACATCTTCTGTTATTTCACAAATCACTAAACTTCTGTACTGAACCTGTCTTTGTCAGTGTTCATTCTGCATGTAGGTCGGCAGTCAATGCACAGAAAAACGTGAAATGTCCATTTCTCTGATGCCGGGCTTGAAATATCACTGATGGAGTTCACTGTTTAATTAGTGAGTGAATAATAATAACAAGGATTTGAACTATAGGAGCAGCGCTAGAAGTAACATTGGCAGACGTAGTTGCAATTATAGTAATGACAGCAAAAAAGCAGTGAAATTACTGCACATTTACAATGATTCTCACATTAACGCAGTGCTAAATCTATAATGCTGTTGATGAATGCAGGTTTGACAACACAGTACCATAGCTGGTCCGCATTATCTCAGGCATGAGGGACCGCTACACAAATACCAATCACAAGTCCATCGAGAGATTGAAATTAACGATATGCCAGAGATACTCTACACCTGATCAAACCAACACACTAACATTCTCATCAATCTTTCATTTCTATCACAGGAAACGCAGAACCAAGCAAGGGATATTCACAAAGTAATTATCTGGTGATGGTAATTCCAAAAGAACAATCAAAGTGAATCGATGATATACCCGGTATTGCACTGGATCAAACTGACAGACTGGAGCCTTCATGAATCTGTCACTATAAAATGGTGATAGGAAAGAAAATGGCATTCATAAAAAAAAAACTCATCTGATGAAGATAATTTCAAACAAAAACCAAAATAAGACCACAGTTATAATGCACTGCATCAGCTGAGATAACCACCACATCAGGAGATTGAAAGGCTTACATAGACCGTAATCGTAACTGCATCAGCACGAAATCCATGCACTGATGACCTCATGACTCTTTGATTTCTGTTACTCGGGTGGATACAGTGAGCCTAACAAAAAACGTTCACAAGGTAATCATTTGATGATAATAATTACAAAGAAATAAATAGAAATGAGATCTACATATTGCACGGATGAAATTAAGAGGTTGGCTTTATCATGATGTATCATCCGGCCATTCAGCGGTAAACGGAAAGCAAACAAGAAACGTCACCGACATAATCATCTGGCGATAGCAAATCAGTCGAATACACAGTTATAATATACTGCAACTGATGAAAAAGTCAACAAGACTGACGATCTGATAAATCAATCTTTAATTCCCTTCACTCACTGGGAAGACGGAAATCAAACACAAGAAGCGTTCACAGCGTACTCATATGTTAATTGAGACCAGTGTGTATAGGAGGATCAGTTGTGGTAATTCCTACCAAAAACGTATCTGACCACAATTATAACTAACTGCAACTGGTGAAGTCAGTAAGACTAGCATCCACATCAATCTTTTAATTCCCTTCACTGATGAGAATTGAGGACCATAATAAAAAGTGTATATTACGTGTTCATCTGGTCTTGGTAATTCCGAAAAAAAAAATCAAAGTGAAAGTACAGTTAGTTGTTATGCTGCACTTCATAAGATTGACACATTGACGTTTTCATAAATCTGTCACTTACCACATTTAGTTAACTCAGTGTTAAACGGAGACGATAACAAAGAAGCGCTCACAAAGTAATCACCTGATTTTAATTCTGAACAAACTATCAAAGTGAATACACAACTGTTACACACTGCTCTGAATGAAGATAAAGGACTGATATCTTCACAAATCGTTCCCTTTCTCTCTCACTGGAACACCAGAGCCAGACAAGACGTGCACCTAAAGCAATCATAATTTAGTTACTGCAATTCAAAAGAAAAATTTAAGTGAATAACCCTGATCAAATTAATGGACTGACATCTTCATTAATCTTTCATTCCTGCTATTCACCGGGAGGCGGAGACCATTTGATAATGATAATTCTAAAGAAAAAAAAATCAAAATGTGGACACAATTAGATCTATATATTGCACCGGATTCAAGTAACCGGCTGATGTCTTCATTACTTCATTCTCTGGCCATTCAGCCATAGACAGAAAGCAAACAAGAAAATTAATGCTCCCCAAGGCAATTATCTGGTGATAACAGTTCCAGAAAAAAAATCAGGGTCGAGTACACAGTTATATAAAGTACCTGATGAAATTAGCAGATTGGGGATTTAATAGATTGAATGTTCTCATCAATTTTTCACTCCTATCACTCACTGGAAAACAGATACCAAAACAAAAAACTTTCACAAGGTAAACCATCCGCTCATGTTAATTCCAAACAAAAATCTAAGCAAGGATAGGCTTACAGTTATAAACAGCCTCAGACGAAGTTAAAAGTGTTATATCCTCATAACTCTTTTAGATCTACTCCCGTCTCACTCAATGGAAAACTTAGAGCCAAACAAGAAACGTACACAACGTATTCTAACGCTGATGCCAATTCCGAGGAAATAAAATAAAAATGAGATAACAGTTGTAATAACACGCAATACCTAATCAAATCAACGCACCGATTGTATTCTTGAATCTTTTATGCCTTTTACTTATGGGGAAATGACATCATTTATGGGAGATGGTGGCAGTGCTTCGTAATTGACATGTCAATGTGAGTTTCAAGCTCTTTGGACAAAACCACAGAACAAAACATGTAATGAAAGTAATCGGAATACAGCTTCTGCTTCACAGGGATAGTTTCAAATGAAAACTAACATCTTTTGCATTTTCTGAACTGCTAGGAGTAATCTTGTTATGTCACTAATGTTGGCTTTGAGGATCAATTGTCGTACTCGGATGTCTTTCTCGTAATACTAAGATTTAAATTTGATTGAGTTTAAAGGGTTCAATCACCAATCGAATTACATTGATATTGTTATTTTGTTGTAGCAATTCGGGTTCATTGAAAGTGATGCTCAAATCTTCTTTATTCTCCACAAGAAAAAACACTCCCTCAAGTATTGATAGACTCCAGGAGAAGATTTTCTCCTCTCTAGATGTCTGAGATTGTTGTGGTTGACGTCTTTATGATGTTGTTGCATCTGTTGTTGTTGTTCTTCATTTGCCTATTCTTCCTCTTTTCATCTTCCTCTTCTCTCCATCTTCCTCTTTTTCTTCTTCTCTCTTTCTTCTTCATTTGATTTTGCTCAGCCTACTTTTGCCTTGTTACTTCTTTATTTTCTACTTCACTTGGTCTTCCTCGCTCACATAAAATGTCTTCGTCTTCAATGAAGACACGGTCAGATATCATTATTGGTTACACAATCCTTTCAAAATGAGGAACGAATTACATGACAATGCTTTTCCAACCACGATTAATTCTCTTATGCTCATCGGTCTGGGCACCAACGTTACATGTTTCTCATGTGTAATATACAAAGACAACATTATTTCTTGGTCAGCGCCGAATGCATCCCATTCCTTCTGTTTACATCCTCACGATGTGGTCAATTATGAGTTCACCATGAAAGCCATTAAGAAATCCGAAAGTCGTTCATTAAATTTCTGATGTATGAAAAGACCACCTCCAGGCATCATTTAGAATAAATTGTGCAAGAAGAAATAGAGGGAGGAAAAGAAGAAGAAGAAATAAAAGAAGAAGAGGGAGAGGGAGGAAGAGAGAAGAGAGAGAGAGAGGATGAATAAGAAGTAGAAGAAGAAGATAAAGAATATTAATAAAAAGAAGACGAAGAAGAAAATAGAAGGAGAAGATGAAGACGAAGAAAAACAAGAAGACCATGATGATGAACAACAACAACAACAACAACAAAGTCATGCGCTACTGATGATAATGATGATGATGATGTGAATGAAGGAGAAGATGTTCAAAACAAGACAACAAAGCAAAGACGATAAGAATATAATTTCGAAGCAAAAAACCTGAGCCTAAGAAAACTCTTATTTATCTGCATTGATTGGCCGTGAGTGGTTGCTGTGGTCGTTCAGCAGAACCCGTCTTTGTGTTCACAAGGCATTTTATTGAAACGTCTGGTAATTAACCTATCCATCTGACGTAGTTTTGCTAAGCTGTGGAATGACTGAGGGCGAACGCGTTCGGCATATTCCAACCTATACTTTAGCAGCAGAATATCTTGTTCCTGAAAACGTTGCTTGGATAAAATAGAGATTTAGTTTTGCCATCTTTCTTCCAAAATGATATAGTGAACAAAGTGCATATTTGAGATAGAGAACGTGGAGATGTAATCAAGCCTAGAAGTATGACCCTCGGGAAAATCTTACAGCTGGGAAGAAAAGGAAATTGAGATAGTATAGTATCGGGGATCAAGTGGCCTTGTTAAAACCCTGCTGCAAGGAAGAGCACGTGGGAAGTGAAAAAGAGATGGGCTGAGAACAAAAAAATGGACAGACAACATTCAAGAATGGACAAAGCAAACATTTCTTTGCATATGCCCAGGTCTTGGCCCACAACTGTGACATATGGAGAAGATTAGTGCACAACTGGTCCAGAAGCGTTCCGATAACTTCAGACAGAGTTAAAAACTAAGAATAAGAAAAGGTATCAGAGAAGCGATCTTTTCTCGTATTAAAGATTATAATTTGCCAATATTAAGATTGGATTCTCAAATATCATTGTAATTATAAAAGAGTCATCGTGTACCATCTCTTAGTCGAAATTGACACCTTTCAAAAAGAACTAAGTAGATCATAGGCATACTGCCCGAGTACATTGACAAAAAAGTTTTTCATAACAATATAATAGTCATTTCTACTTCTATTCAGTTACAGCCTTCCGCGATGTTAAAAAGAAGATCTATTGCACCAGCCCATCCTCTAAAGTCTTATTTCATTTTATTCCATGGGTTTTAACACTAGGAATGTCAACAGTTCGATTGGGTTAAAACTCGCTTCTCACATTTTGCACTGGGCATCAATTTCAAACAACATACAATGGAGTGATATGGTACTTTATGTATATCATCTGATATATAAACTGCCATTTCGTCAACATGATATTGATGTCTTCCTAAAAATCCGGACATATCTGCAATTTCTGTTGACACTTCTAGGATTAAAACAGAGATCGTAGAAATAATTCTATATCTTCTCGAAACAGACGTTTTCAGGGAATTGGCGGTTTATCAAAGTTCGTTAGAATTACCCAGCAATTTTTGGTGACGTAACGAGCCTTTTTTTTTCAACCAACCAAGTCACATCCTTTTGCCAAGTGCAAAAAGTATAATACATATAGGGGCGTTGTAAAAAAGGGGGGAAAACATTTTTTCTCTTTTTATTCGAAAAGTGGAAGGAAAAAAACTGAGAAAGATTATCAGGATAAGAAAAAATCAGTTTCAGCACATGGTGAATTTTTCAGAAATTTTCATTATACATGTATCAACGAAGAAAAAAAAAATAAATCTTTTTTTCCTCCTTCTTTACAATGTTTTTAATATACCGCTTATATATAGAGAGAAGTAATTTGGCTGACGTTCAAACAGCTCATTACCTCAGCGATTTTAATGGCCCGTTTAGAGTTTAACAATGCTGAAAGAGTCGTTTTGTCCTGTACGTAAATACATGTTTAAATCTGCATTAGCGAGATCTTGTCTGACCTGAAATGCGGGAACTGTCGTGGAACCAAAGGTTGAAATTTACTGTTGTCCATTAGCTCGACGCCTAATGGCTCAGTGCAAACTTCATTTGCTTGTAATATGCCATGATGTGGAGGTTTCTAATTATGTGTGCTGCATTATCGGTTAATGTTTTTTTTTTTTTTAGGTGGTAGTGATTAAGGTCTTGATGTTTTGTTGTTGTTATTGCTGTTCCTGGTGCTGCTGATACTATTGTTGCTAATGTTGTTGATCTTGTTGTAGCGCTGTTGTTGTTACTGATGGCTGTACCTGGGATGGTGATCGAGGCAAGACTGGTGTTCGTTTGCGTCTTGTAGTAGTGATGGTTGTGATGACTATAAGAAATTTTGCTATGATGGCGGGGATGAAGGCAATCGTCATGACAAAGAGCGAGTTCTGATATAAAAATTTAGTGCTGGCATACATTTTTCATAATTGGACATTTCTAGCCATTTGTTATTTTAACTGGTGTTAAGATGGGATGGATAGCGTCATATGTCTTATTAATGAGGATATTTCTGTGAAATGGAAATGGTGAAGAGTTAATTCTTAGTTTGAAAGAAAAAAAATGTATCATTGCGCCATCTTGATAGTCATTGATTTTCAGAAAGCTAGAAATGCACAGTGATTAATAAACAAACTGGTTGTGTTGTTAAGTTAAGCTTACTTCACATGAAGCACCTCCTCATATCTAAAGAAGTGTGAAAATCTGGTCTTTTAAGTTAAATAATATTATATCTCCATATTTGAGCACGTTATTCAATATTCATGGTTTCTTTTTGTTTTCATCAGCAGTTAATGTCATGATAATATTTCGCCTGGTATTTATAATATTCATATAGAATGGAGATGTGAAAGCTGAAAGAGACTCTTGTGGTAATATCTTGCTGAGATTATCTATGTACGATAGCGAAGTGAGTACTGCGACCTGAGGACAGTGGCGTCCATGGGTTAACAAGCTGGTCATTCACGGGTCAGAGTGGCTTTGATTATACACCATAGCAGTCAGACTCTACTGCTGGTATACAACTACAAACTGACAGATCACATCTGTTTTTGTCACATTGGAAAAGGGTGTAAAATACCGCTCATCGTAGAGCTGGCAGCGAATTAACTCCATAAATTCATAAAATACTATAAATAATTCCAGTATTGTATGCCCACCGAATAACCACACGGCTATAAAAGTACTGGTGTCTAGAAAATAATGTTTTTCCCTCATTATAATGTACACTGCTGTCTGTCTTGGGGGAAATACAACACAACCAGAAGTAGTCACTAGTTTGGCTATGAAAAGATCACAGAGAAACACATCCACTAACTGAAGGCTTGGCAGAAAAGCACTCACAAAGTCAGCACCATATGAAAACAGTAACACTTAGCCATTATCATCAGACCAACCTTTACGAAAAGGGTAGCACCAAACTCTGTACGTAAACAGCTATGGCGGACTTTTTGTGGTTGTAATGATACTGTCTAAAAACACAGTGCCACTGAGATTCTCTCTGTAATGACTGTCTGTCATCTTATCGATACACGCAATGTGAAAAACAGTTCTAGGCTAACAGTGAACGACCACAACAGTGTCACAGTGCCCTGATCACAACGTGTCTGTATGTAGAAGTCATACATCTTTTAGAATGCAAGGAATAATCTACTAGAATATCCACTGAATGAAAGAATTTTAAAGTCACAATAACAGCTCTTCAGGAAAATCCATTCACGAGGGTTTCTATCCTTGCTATAAAGCTATGTTACCCGACAGGTGAGTGATACCAACAACGATATCTGACAACTACCTGTGGGTTTGTCACTACAAAGAATGAACGTCGAACTCACTCACTCAATTTGCCAACACCTGCGTGTCGCTCACACCTGACCCGCTCACTGCCTGTGTGCACTGTGGCTGGAACAAACTGGGCGTGGCACTGTGTCGTCGCGTGCCATCCACACATCCATATATCCATCCATCCATCCCTTGCTTTGTTTTGTCTGTGGCGCTCAATAGAACCCCGCCCTGACTATCTGCATATACTCATATTGATTTCTCATTCGTTTGCTCGCTCTCTTGTTAAAGTCGCTCTCTCGAGTTCGTTCTCTTTCTCGCTTTCATCTATAATATATTATTTGTTCATCCATCCATCCATCTATCCATCCATCCCACCATTATGTGCTTTGTTTTGTCAGTAGAGCTCCATCCCATCTCCGCTTTGACTACCTGTTTAGTTCTCATATGGAATGATTTCTGCCTGTCTATTGCTAGCGCTCTCTCTTCTCCGCTCTCTCGATCTTTTTCTCTCTCGGTCTTATCTACATATCTATTCATCCATCTATCTGTCTAATATGCTTTGTTTTGTCTGTGGCACCCAATGGAACACCACCCGGATCTATATGACAATGTTTGTGTACATTCAAATTTCAATAAGTCCATCTTTTTCACTGGTATTCCTATTGCTTTCTCTTGGGCTTTCTGACTTTCATTCTTCCTCTCTTATTTTTCCTATTTTTCTCCCACCTCCCCTTGGGATGTCGATAACGCTATAGTTCCACTCTATAGCAGCGTGTGCATTAAGTTAGCAGGCATGCACATTTTCTATGTTCTATGCAAACCCAGCATTGAAACAATATCATTATTGACCACGCCTATTTGCTCCACCCACTGTTCGCTAAGCTTAAGCTGCTCAGCTGACTGTTTGATCAAGCAACCGCCAGAGTTGTCTGAAGCTTTAAATGTGAATAAAAAATCGATTTTTAAATAGAACACGATTTAAGTTTCTTTATATGGCACAGTAATAGCATTATTTAGGCTGTTATGGCTTATTTATATAAACTACAATGACCTACTATCGGATTATTTTTGCCTCTTAACATTTCTAAGGTTAACTATTAGAATTTAAAGATAAAAGAAACTATTAAGACCATAACGCTTATATTTATTCTACTCTCAAATGATGTCAAACAAATGTGAAAAGTAACAGGGATTCGAAAAGACCACAGTAAAATCTCGTTAGGCATGGTTCACTGATACCTAGAGTTTGTATGGCACATGCTATGTAAAGATTTCGTGCGGTCTGGAGCGTATGAGAACCGCTCAAGGAGTAAATGATTGATTGAGCCTTGCACTAACAGATGGTGGGTACACGGTGAGAAAGTTGCAGGTGCTCTATGGGTTCTCTGGCCTGCACAGAATGACAGGGGTCTGACAGTTTGCTCTGTGGCCATCCATCCATCCATCCATCCATCCATCCATCCATCCATCCATCCACCCGTCCATTCTTCCATCCCGGTGTATCCATCTATCCATCCATCCACCCATCCATCCATCTATCTATTCATCCGTCATCCAAAATCTCTCTTTCCCGAATTTCTTTTCATTCACCACTTTGTCTAAACAAGGTGTAAAGTTGCATATTCTGTATTGGTGCTTCTGTCCATAATTATTATTAAGAGCAATATCCAACGGAAAACTTACGGAAAACCGCCGTTAGGATGTCACGCTGAAATAACCTAATGAAAAGAATGATTTTATTTTAACCCGGGTTTGCTACATATGCAAAGAGAGATAAATCACTTAACTATTACAAATGGCCAATCTCTGATTATGGTGTCCCTTGGACAAACATGTTGATTGGATAAACAATAAGAAAATGATAAGAGTTTTGGTGTTGAGAAACGTGAAGGGAGGACGATGAGCCAAGGAAAGATTTGGGACAGATGGACTAATGGATAGATAGATAGATAGATAGATAGATAGATAGATAGATAGATAGATAGATAGATAGATAGATAGATAGATA
>JBCEWB011005815.1:0-15031 GCA_039654565.1 Peronia peronii | reverse complement strand
CATGCAAAATTTAATTACAATACGTAACACCACGGCAGATCACCCTTTGGCACTTCTATGGTTAAATACTGAGTAAAACTCAGCCCAGAGTTTTTTGTTATTGTTGTTGTTGTTGTTGTTTTTCTTTTTGTTCTCTTTAGTAAGAAAAAGGAAAAGGGTCATATACAAGGGAAGGGGTATGAGAAGGATGACATTGGGACAAACGCTTGTCCTGACGGAGGGAGTTTTCCCGAAAGCAAAGACACCGGTGTAGCTAACAGATGGTCTATCATGACCGACAACGTAATCGATCTTCGGTCATCATAACCGGTTAATCGTTCATGAGTCCATGACCGATATAACCGATTATCATAACCGGTCATGCACAGGCCTAGTTCCTGCTTGGCGACTGGCGAGTCACCCTTCCCACCCCTTTTTTCCTCAATACGCGCATATAAAAAAAACACCACTGATCCGGTAACAAGGACACGCCAAGAGCTGAGCTGTATTCACCATTTAACATTAATAGTGTCAAGGGGACGATCTGCCGAAACTTTTTTATACTTTGTATAATTAATTTTTAGATAGCTACAAAACGGCAGCACGATATTCGTTTCACACGTGTACTGAAATTTTTGTCTCACTGTTATGTCTTGAACGTGACTCCATATCATAGTGGAAATGTTGCATTCTGTTTCCTCTGGCACTTTTATGGTTATGGCCATTAGAGTGGTCGACTTCGAGGAGCAAGTGCAATTTTGTATTACATGCTTCCCATTTGTCCACCCCCCCCCCCCTTATACCCCCTCAACCCCCTCCCCGGTGCAAAGTTCTTTGAATAAACGACTGAAACAGACCATAGTGTATTTGCCAAATTACGGTATCTTGAAAAAAAAAGAAGTAAAAGTATGAAAGAGAGTATTATTGAGTCTTAGAGTAAGAAAACGTCGTATGTCCTTCCCAAAGTAGTAACTGATGAGACGGTTGCCACTATTTTTTTTATAAAATTAAATCACAACTAATGAGAGTTATATGGTAATATTAGGTATCAAATTGCACTAGAATTCGACGCCCGATCGATCTATAGAGTCAGAATTGTGAAATTTCACACCCCAAGTTTTTCTTAATTTAAGTCCCAGGACAAAGGTCAAGTGAGCGAAACAGGCTGACTGTGGATGGCGGCATTTTTTTGTTTTTGGTCACAATAGACTAAGGTCAAGGCCATAACCGATAACCATAACCGGTGTGACGTCACACATGATAAATATTTAACCGATCGAATATTCGCTCATCGACGGTCATGGGAGCGATTAACCGTTAACCATCGGTCACGAACATTGTCGGTCATGCACAGGCTTAACTCTCATTTCAGTTGGTTTTACGTGGCTGTTGAGTATGTAAACTAAAGTAATTGTACGCCTAACAAAGAATAATTGCTGAGCCTCTGAAAAGTTAACCAATGGAAATTAATTCCTTGTAAATACAAACTCATCACATATGGAATTGCAGCAACAGTAACTTAGAAAATGAAATTCACAGTGTGAATTCTTGTCAGTGGCCATTGGTGTTGACTACGTGGTCACTGATATGGTATAATAAGCTTTATAAATTACATGTATTAATTTTGCAGCATGATAAAATATGAGCTTGTGGATAAATCTTTTCAGGCCAGCACAGGATGTAACTTTGTGACAAGACACCAACCTTGTGGCATGTCCTGTCTGTGAACTGTAATTCATTTACTTGATAACCAGCCTATGATTGTATGATATAAGTGATATTAAATTTAGTGATTCATCAGTGTGCTTTCATTAAATTTTTTTCCTAGAGAGCTAAATGAGAAAGTCCTTTTGCCCATTCAGTAAAAATGAAAGACAAACTCACATTTCCAGTTGATTATGAGGTTAAAAATGTGTGGAGTTAAAAACGTATGAAACACAGAGTTCCAAAATAATGTACTCACATATTTTCGAAAACACCACAGAGGCGTGAGTACGTTCTATTGTCCATTCAATACAAAAGGAAGACACACTCATATTTTTGGCCTACTATGTGTTTTGTTTGAGGTTAAAAAAGTATGAAAGACAGAGTTCTAAATGAAAGTACTCACATATATCCGAGAATACCACAGAGGCGTGCTCGAAGTACTGTTGGGTCACATGCTGAGCAGTGCAGGTACAGATGGTTCCATTTATCTGGTCGGTTACATGAATAGTCATGGCGACTGACTGTCCACTCTGCCTCCTCTCTGACCGTCCACTGGTGTCCACTGTGGGAGACTGACATGTCAGAATTGTTCTGTGAACGGGTGGAGTTCCTCCAGCAACACTGCAGTTGATAAGTACGCCTTGTCCTACCTCCGCTTCAATGGTCTTCACATGTTGAGGCTGAGATTGATCAATTGCAACAGATATGACGGGAGGATTGCTGGGCGGCTCTTGGAAAAACAAAAACAAATTTGAAAACATTTAATTATGTAGAAAGTGGGATGGGCAGAGGTTGTGCTAGAGAGAAAGGAAAGGAGCACGGGCAAGAAATGTTCATGCTTTGTGCCTTCTAATATGCAAATGGTAACAAATGGTAAGAAAATAATACCTCAGGTTCATACTGGAAAATGTAAAAAAAAAATATTTAAAGTTTAACCTCGGCTATTAGAATGATAATGTAAAACATGTAGTATGGATGAGAAGTATTAGATCGATGTCAAGGATGATGCTAGAGAAGAAATGGAGTTTAATGAAGATAAGTAGGTAAACATACATCGAAATCAAACTGTTTAAGTATGGCACAAAACTCACCCACATTAATGTCCACCTGTGGAAAAGCTGTAATCACAGGCCATGGCCAGACAGAAGAGTTAGAAAGCCGTCCAAATACAGTGTGCTTTCCTATCTCTGGTTGGATTGTCATGACACATACTGCCTTGATGGTGTCAGTACTGGCTGGTTTACGATACTCTCCCTCCTTTAGTGAAGATGGTATCAGAGTTAACGAAAATGGGAACAAGTTCAGAAATAAGACCAGATGTAGTAGTTGCAAAAGGTTATAACAGATTGTTAAAACTGAGAAAACTTGTCTCATTTTTTCTTTTGTTGTATTATTTGATTTACTCTTACATTTTAATGTAGATTTAACTCCATTCCTGCAGACTGAAAACGTAATTAGAGCTGAATTTCTGAAGTATGAAGGATGATGACAGCAGCGTTGTGTTTATAAAGAGGATGCTTATCAGTTTTCACATTAGGAAAATGAGAGAAATTTTCTACAGATAATGAAAGTTTGCTTGTGAACCCTCTAACTACAGGAACTCATCCACAAGCTTGCAAACATGGTTTTATGCGGAACAGTCAATAGCTAGGCCTAACGGCTTCTTTGCTTGCGTTTGAGCATTATGTCGTCAGAGTCGGAGAATTTAATTTGTAAATTACCAACACTGTTATAATGATCTTCACAACATTATTATCACTAGTGTTGTTGGTGTGTGTGTGTGTGTGTGTGTCTGTGCGTGTGTTTCTGTTTTGTTTGGCTTTGATTTTGCTGATGTTGACTATCTTATTTGACAGATGCTGTTGTATATCCCTTTTTTGTGTCACTGATAATTCTTTACACAGCTTTGGTAATTGCAAACTTTCTTTTTTTTTTTTTTTTAAGAAATATATTATTGGGGAGGAAACAAAATATGGATGATAAGCATATTATGATGATGAGTCTGGATGATAGAAAACTCGATGATTGAAAATATCATCAAACTATCAATTGCTTTGAATTGAAGGTTTAAGATATAGAAGTAAATTTATTGTTTAAATTTTAAACAACATTTTGTGTATGTTGGTAGAAAAACATGGTAGAAAAGATTGAGCACAAGCGATAGGGATAAGAAATGTTTCTAAATTGGAAAGATAAAGCAAAAACCAGAATAAACGGGAACATTGAAGAACAAGAGTGTATCAGTTCTGAGAAAAGGAAAGACAGAAAGATAGATAGAGAATAATATAAAACATATAATATGAGAGAGGAGGCGAGAGAAAAATAATCATAAAACTCAAAGGCAAGGCATTGGAAGGAAGGAAAAGTTAATAAAAAATGAGAAAACACTTTTCGTACCATGGATGTCCCATTGATCGCTGTATACCAAACACACAATCCTGATGAGTACATCCAGTCAGTTGTACAGGCCACTTCAATCTCGTCCTCTTCATTAACATTCCATTCACATTGCTTTAAATCAGGTACCTCTGCAGTAACAAATGTACACGTTGACTATGTTGTCTTATATGTCACCTATTTTATTTATCTGCTCACCTACCTACTGATTTACTGTCTCAGACTTCTACTTTCCTACACACCAACTTTCCCAGACAGATCTTTGTAAATTGTTTGCCTGTCTGTCTATCTATAAATCTCAATATATTTTTTATCCTTTGACCTGCCTGTAAGTCTGTCTTTCTGGCCTGCCTATCTGTCTGTCTTACTGTTAGTCTTTTTTTCCATCCAGTAGGCCATCCAGCCATCGATCTGATTGCTCTAAGTTTAATACACATGTTATAGTGAACAAGAATTATAAAACTGCTTAATTAACCCCCCAAATTTTTTTTCTGGAGTACTGACCACTTTTATGGCAAATAAGCATTCTTTGTCTTCATCTGAATCCTATCTCACCATTAGAGATGTAGATCTAGATGTAGATACGGAGTCACCGAATAATTCACGATAGTTGCTTCGGTGTCTTCTACGTGCAGTCTCTCGGGATTTGCCTTTGAGGCGTTATGGAAAGGTGTATGGACAATAAGGATCTCGGCATGAGTTGTCGTTTTTGATCGGAGCTGGTGGATTCTCCACCATTTGGCTCAGCCTCGAATCTCACATTCCTGCGGTAGCAGCTGTGCGTCTCAGAGTCAGCCCAGTGCTGGTCTCTATCACCCCGCTGGAGGTTTATCCAATTACGGTTCTTCACCCGGGTAGAGTTCATAAAGGACCGATATAGCACTTACTGTCGGGGTGCGGACTGTTGCCCAGGTGGATGGCTTGTCGAACGCTGGCTCGCCCCGGCCTGTTGCGGGTCAGGAGATGGGTGAGGGCCCGGGCGCGCCGGGCTGTGTCTGCCTAGACTTTGTGGCAAGCCTGATGAACAGGGTCTGCACTGCTCCTTGTGGCTCCGAGGATTAGAGGAAGCCAGGCTCCAATCCCCAAATCATGATTTCTAATAATAAAAAATATAGTCAGCGCGGCTGAGCAGCCCATTCATATGCTCCATAGGAATGGTGGCGATGACTAGGCCTCCCTTTGGAGGTCACCGCGCGGAAGGTCGTGTGAATGTGTGTCTGGAAGCGTGCAAGGGTACTGGCGGCAGTACCAGGAAAAGTCAGGGTTCAAACTCACGAAACTGGTAGTAGAAAGGACACTCTACGTGACGCTTCTGCAGGAAACGCTGCTGGGTCGAGTGAATCCCATTATCTCTGGGTATCAGTATTTTATCTGCAAACGCGACAAGTGTTGGGGTCTAGCCACCTTTGTACGACGAGACTTGTGCAGCCCGGGTAAACACTGGAAGTGACAATTTGCCGACTCTGATCCGTATCCAGGCTCCCCCTTTAGAAAGAACCAGGAAGAGCTACAGCTGGAACTATCGTGCAGCGAACTGGGAGAAGTACAGAACCCGACTTGACATCGAGCTGGCCCAGTTCGGCATCCAGAGCGCGGCAGTCGGTGTGTTCTGTGCTGCCTTGACGAAAGCCATTCTCTGAGGAGCCCGCAAAAGTGTCCCCCACTGCAGGGTAAAGGGATTCCGGCGCCACTGGACCAAGCAGCTGGAATATTTGGTTCAGAAGAGACAGAGAGCTCAGCGGGTTGCCCATCAGAGTGTGGCGAAGAGGGGGGCCAACAATAGGTTCACGGCCCAAGTTAAGTTTCTGTCCGAAAAGACGAAAAGGAGTCGTTGGGTGAACCTGTGAGAGAACCTGGACCTCCGGGGCAGGGGAGGTCGAGTCTGGACTGTCCTAAACCGTCTCAATCGATCCCGTAACCCAAACGGCTTAGAACCTATTCGATCTCTTAATGGGCTCGCCACTACCAACAAGACACGTGCCAATGTCCTCAATCGGCACTAAGCTAGCATAAATACCCACAGACTCCCTCGGTTGGACTATGCATTGCCAACAGTGAGGCGGTCTGAGGAAAAGAAAAGACAGGCTGAGACCGCAGAGGAGTGCACGCGGTCATTCTCTTCTGCGGAGCTGGACCATGCTTTTCTATGCTGCAAGGCGAGGAAGGCTCCCGGAGAGGACGATATCAGTAACGAAATGTTACAGCAGCTGTCACTCCGGGGGAAAGAACTACTCCTCACTCTTATCAACAGAATATGGGAGATGAAGCGACTCCCAGTCAGCTGGAAAAAGGCTATCGTAGTCCCGGTCCTATAGTGCGAGAAGGACCCTGACTCTGAAGTCAAGCTATGGGCCGATCTCTCTGCAGTTCAATCTCAGCAATGTTGCAGTGAGATTGGTGAATAATAGACTGGTGCACCTACTTGAACGCTCCGGGGGCTAGGCAGACTTCAAGCTGGATTCAGAAAGGGCAAACAGGCTAGCGATCATTTCATCCGGCTGACCACTGATATCATCAATAGCTATCATTCATATAATCATACGCTTGCGGTCTTCATCGATCTAAAACAGGCTTATGATCTAGCCTGCTTGCTGAAGCTCAAGAAACTGAATGTGCGAGGTAGGATGTACAGCTGGATCACAAACTTCTTTGCCAATTGAACTATCAAGACCAAGTTCGGAGGAAGCTTTTTCGGATTGCGGAAGAGGGTCTCCAACAAGGATCGGCCCTTTGCTGTACCCTGTTTCTGATCTTTATCATCGACCTAGAGCCGGTCATGAAAACCGAGGCGAGTCTTTCCGCTGATGACATTGCCATCTGGTCAACGAGAAGGAATGTTGCCGCATTGACAACGAGGGTCAAGCGCATCCTCTCGGCAATAGCCTGTTATGCTAATCTGTGGAAGATGGTCGTCAACGCCCAAACTGTTTTCCAACTTTTCATATACAGTGCCCCGGAAAGAAGACGGCCGATAAAATTGACCATGAATGGGATCTCTTCAATCCTGAATATCTGGGAATCAAACTTGACTCCATGCTGACCCTAAGCAAGCACCTTGATGACATCGCCTAGCAGATGTCCCAAAGATTAAACCTACTGAAGAAGCAGGCCAGCTCGCAGTGGGATGCGTCTGCGGGCCTCTTGGGGCAGCTGTACATCTGATATGTCCGACCCATGGCTGACTACAGCACGGCGTTGCAGGCTATCGCCAGTAGAAAGTCACTGGAGAAACTGGCCCTTGTTCAGAACAGCGCCCTGTGCCTGATCACGGGAGCACTCGAGAGCACTCTTGTAGAAGCGCTCGAAGTTGCTACAAATGTTGACTCCTTAGATCTGTGGAGAGAGAAGTGCTTCCTGAGTCAGTCTAAGCGAATCGTCAGACTCGATGACGACGATCCAGCACGGACAGCTACCGTAAAGGCGGTGCCGCAAAGACTCTAGAGGAGGTCTTTTCCCAGCGCAAAGGACTAGCCGAGGAGCATGAAATGGGTCCCCACCGTGCAAAGATACTGCGCACTGATTCTGTCCCATTGTATCCTCTCTCCGCGCCCCCCAAGATGTTCCCGACGCTTCTGGACAGCACGATCACTAAATCCTGCGGCGGAACGGCACTCCGCACGGCAGCACTCGAAACAGTCCATCACTACCCCGCAGAGATAGTGGTCAGTGCGTACACCGATTGCTCTGCTTGAGGAGTGGTCCGAGACGCCGGCTATGGTGTGTACATTGAATTCCGTGACGGGATATCTGCTGACCGTCTCTGTGGCCGGTGTGGCTCCCAGGCCTCCAAATACGATGCAGAAGTGCAGGCGATAAGGCGAGCACTCTGCCACGTCCTCAGTAGGTTTGAGGATGCTTCTGTGTTTGCCGCGGATATGGTGGAGTTCACTGACCCCAGAGCGGCTCTCCAGGCTTTGGAGTCTCGCAACTCTAACTACGAATCAAAGGTCTAATTTGAGCTACGATAGCGAGGATGGAGTCGGATTTCCAAATACGGGTGTACCTGCAGTGGATTCTTGGACATGTCGGAGTCCTATTAAATGAAACTGCGGACTCCCTGGCAAAGGTTGGCTCCCATGGGGAACAGGAATCCCTCCCGATCACCTATCCCGGTGCTCGTATCGTCATTAAGGAACGAACCGGTGAGAAGTGGATGGAACGATGAGATGGATCCGATAAGGCTCGTGATCTCCATGGGGCCCAACTGCGCCATTGGAAGGATGATCCCATGAACCAGCTCAGACGCGGAGAGTATAGCACAATCTTTCGTCTATGCACGGGGCACGTCGCTCTTAAAAATATCTAAAACGCCTGAACCCAGGCCGGGATTCGCTGTGCCGGCATTGTGGTGCCTGTCTAGAGTGTCCCAATCTAACCCGTCCAAAACTTAGATTTCTGGGCTCAAATCCAATGATGGGTCGATGAGTACATGGGTCGGTGAAGAGCCTCAAAGGTACCGTGAGATTCTTCCACCGCACGCTTCACTGTCGCGCCCAAGAGAGCACTACCGTTCCTCTCTTGTCACAGTCCTAATAGGACCACCATAGGTTCGCACCAGACGAGCAATTTGTCCTCTGCAGCTTCTGTGACCAGTGCGTCCCCCTGATTGCGCCGCCGCAGAGAATGATTTGATTAAACCAAACTTAACTAAATCAAGACTAGAGTCTATGTTGATCTAGGCCTTGCAACCCAGACGCAGACTCTCTAAGTCTTACACTTCACACCGCTTCCCCCGTTATGGGAAGAGCCTCTACACCATTTCATCTCCACATGTACACCAGAAAGCAAACTGCTAAGAGCCCTGCTAGCTCGCAGCTCCCTTGGGATTAGTGACACAATAATTCACGATCGTAACAATATCAACGATATACATGTAACTGTTATCAACATCAAATTCATCAGTTTCTCCAACTATAAACAACTCACTGATTAGATCTAGCTCTCGATTAAATAAGTTTCTCTTTGTTTGTATTTGTGTTGGGATTTTATGAATTGGGAATGTCCCGATTTTTCTAGCACTAACCATGAGAATTTGAACTTTCTTAATTTGAGGGCAAATTCTCCAGTCTGATTTCCTAGTAGGGACATTACAACTAGGAAACAAAAGTTGAATTGCCAATAAGGGCTTAGACAGGGTGGACCCATCTCCAGCTAGTTCTGATACAATGCCAGCAAAAGGATGAGTCCAGCAGGGTAAAATTTTGAAAAGGCACTGACTATAGCCTCCAGGTTTTCCTTTTTGACCAATCAAATTTCATCCTTTGATTTGAGCAGGACATTGGATTTGAACTTGTAGATTCTAGATCTAGATTCTGGATTCGAGAAGGAAGAAGTTCCACATCAGGCCAAGTGGCTTTGGGGTTAGATTTAGGTTCAGGGTTAGATTAAGTGTTCGGGTTGGATTTTGGGTTAGAGTTATTATTAGGGTTAAGATTAGCGTGAAAGTTGTTACATATATTGGGATACGAGTTAGGGTGACATGCACTAACACATTCTTTAGTCATGCCCCTTGGAACTCCATTTACAATATTAATACCATCTGGTAGCAATGAACTATTTTGAGCACCCGGTAGCAGTAGCCTCGTCCAATGTTTTAACACACTGTCATGCATAGAGCACAACCCAGTGGGTGCCGCCACGGCACCGTGCCGTTTTCGTGCTGAACGCGTGCTCCATGTGTGACACCTCAAGTTTTTTATTGTCCCCTTCAATAAAATTTTGTCATCCAACTTTTAACCAGCACATACGCGTTTTCGTCCTGTATTTTCGTCCCAATGGGGACGTGCTTGGTAAATTACTATGCTTGAGCCCTGAGTGTGTGTTCTTGAACAATTATCTTCGGACATGGAGAAGAGACTCCCAACCCGCGGGACAACAAATAATATTGCACATGTTTAGTTTTGTCTTCAAAACGCATAAATTTATAACAGGTACAATTATCTATATATCACAGAGAGAAAATAAAATGGAAACATCAAAGCAATCTTTTTTTAAAGAAATCACTTCAATGCGTTTATCTCTTTTTTTTATGCTTGCATCTGTTTAATCTGAATTACTACTTTCTGTCTTGCTTTCTTTTTTGTTCTTTCACTCTTTCTTTCTTGTTGTCTTACTTTCATTTTATTGCTTAGGTATTCATTTAATCTCTGTATTATTTACTTCTTTATTTCCTCCCATAGAATTTTTTTTTTTAAAGAAAGGCATGTCGGCCATGTATTTAAGCAGCGCTCTCTCCTCAGGTGTTACTAGTATATTTTGATTACTATGAGAACAATACTTGCATTCAAAATCTATAGGAATATTCACAAATGTAGAGCTTGGGTGCACTGTTTACTCATAACATTAGAATGTGTTTTTACAGACATTCGTAATGAAAAAAAATGATAATGGCAAAATGTAGACATAGCTGGTGAACTCACCAAGTACTTTCAAATGGCATTCGTCCTCTAATACATGTGAGTTGTGTTTCGTCACATAAGAGCAAGTCCAATTCCCCTCGTCTATTCTAGAGACAGATTTGATATTCGGTGAGACCCAGAAGGTTTTAGATACATTAAATGCTTTGGAAGGTACTCCATAAGTGCTGGATCCCCGACATGAGTAAGGATCTTTACAGGCGACCACTGTTATCCCTGACCGTTTGATTTCTATGCTTGATACATGGGGCAGTTCTGGTATTCCACATTGCATGCCTGAACTTTTTCTTCCTTCCACTTGAGGTGGACAAATCAGCTGTGGTTTCCGATACTCTCTTGCTGTATGAATAACAAGAACTGAAGTCGTAGCTTGACCAAGAGGTAGATAAAACGACCAAATGGCAAATGAGTGGATGTAGGCTGGATGGATGGATGCAGAGGTGAATAGATCGATGGATAGATGGATGGATGGATGGATGGATGAATCGATGGATGGATAGGTGGATGGATGAATAGATAGATGATTGGATATATGTGGTGAATAGATAGATATATGGATAGATGGATGATCGATTGATGGATGGATAGATGAATGCATGAATGTAATGATGGGTCGTTGGATGGAATGATGGATAGATGGATAGATGGATGGATGGATGGATGTTGTATTGATTGATATGTGGATGGATGGATATATTGATAAACGGATGGATGGATGATGGATGGATGAATAGTTGAATGGACAGACAAATGGATGGATGAATGGATGGATGGATAGATAGATGGATGGATGACAGATGGATTAGTGGATGGCTGGATAAATGATGGATAGGTAGATGGATAAATAGACAAATGAATGAATGGATACATGAACGAAAGAACGAATCGACGACATAAAGTTGGAGGATAAGGGGAAGAAGATGATAATAATATGTTATTGATCTTACACACAAATACACAGGACGATTATTTCCCACCCTCTTCCTTTAAAATTTGTGCTCAAGATTTCTTGTTTTTTTTTTAGTGTTCTTTCTTCTCTTTCTTTCAAATACCACTATCTAAGTTCCTCATGGATTGAATTTCATAAGTAAGCCAAACCCAGGCAAGCGTTTATCATATGAGATTGAGCCTTGCTAGGCTTCAGTAAGTAAATTGAGCCAGCCCCTCACAGGCACAAAAAGAAACAAGAACAAGTGAAAATAGGATTATCATAAATATTTTTTGATTACTCGAAGATAAAATAAATTAAATCCGAATATCAGTAATGTGCTACTGCTTAAAAGAAATTCAGTGAAGGATGTGAGAGAGTGTAATCCCTTTCTTTTCATCACTGAATGGATTCTATGATTATATATGAAAGGAACTATGACGGACGAGGCATTATAACATATGAGAAATTTAAGCTCATTACATTAAAGATAAACATGACATTATGGTTGTACATCCATATTATTACTTTATTAATAATTGCACATGTATTTTGTGTTTGGATTCAGTTAAAGATATGCACAGTGTTTTAGGCCGAAGTCTTACCTACTGTTATACACTGTATGCACATGAATACAGCTGTCAATAAAATCTTCTTTTTATCCATCGTTAACTTCATAGTTCCACTTTGTCACGCACCATCGCAGCAAAATATAATCGGAAAGGATGGAACTTCACATGAAACATTTTTATAGTTTTAACATCAATTTTTCTCCACAGTTTGTACCCATAGTCACAATTTTATCCACCAGCGGAATTTCTAGTATGATAATATGGTAGCATGTTGATTGTCTATAAATTGCTGCTATCGATTACACTCCCGAATACAATTTATGAGTAGAGACGTTCACGATCTTGATATGAACACATCATTGTTTTTCTACTGGAAATTGGACACACGAAAGAGACATCATATAACATTACTGAACACAACCGCTAAACGTAATTTCCAAAGATCTCATAATAATAATTTAACAACCGCACACGGGCTCAATCTGTGATGGAATGCCCCACTAATTTCATGCAAGGATGTCATATTATAAATTTACCATGTCCTGTTTAGACAATCTTCTTCTCTGTCTGCCAGTGACACATCAAGTCTTTCAGCATGAGCTCATAGTGCACACAGTCATGACTCACACGCAGTCTCATTGCTTCTTATCACGCCCTTTGACCTCTTCTGAATTTCTGGGGAAAGTAGGGGGAGGAGGGGGGGGGGGGTGGGAGGGGGGAGGGAGGGAGAGAAATGTGTTTTGTGTTGTAAAAAAAAGTCAATTAAAAGTTGTTGTTGTTATTGTTGCTGTTATTTTTTAAAGTTCTACCTTTCTTGAATATTTAAAACTGACATTTGCAAGATTAATATGTCCATTCTGACGAGTTTGACCCATGCTCTTTCAACAAATGACCAGCTTATAAACACCAGACTTTGCCTCCCTCAGGTCGCTATGTACAGGGATAGATCTATTCTAAGTAAAGGTCACATAACAAAACACATGATTGGGACCTCCTCTAGCAATATCTTCAACTCCAATGGCAGGTATGGCTGACACTCTGAGACAAAATTGACACACAATCACGCAGAGGTCATAATCAAGTGTTTTATGCACTTTTTGCCTATGTATAGTCATGAAGTGCAATCTACCACTTCATGTAGCAGCCAAACAGGGGTGAAATCCTGGTTGATAGTAGGCCGGGGCATCCGTTGAATAACCATGGGTCAAATATGTCAGAATAGACATATTGAGGTTAAAAAAAAATATAGACGTTATATATATATACACTCGGAAAGGCAGGACTTCAAAAGAAAACAAAAAGCCCAATCACATTTTGTTTTAGCAAAACCATAACCCAGGACACACCCTCGCCTCTCCCCCTCCTCCTCCCTTCCTCCTCCTCCCCCCCCCCCCCCCCCGCCTCTTTTTTGGTTTAACAAATGCCATTCTGCTGAGCCAGCTCATTTTCTGAGAACCCAGTCCAAAAACAAACAACATCATCAAAAGGGAAACTATCTCATAAAGTATTCAAGCCCCACTTTTTGTCAACATTTCTGATAAAGAAGCAGCATATTGTTTCGAGGAAAAGTTAACAAGAAAGTATTGGAATGAGGATGCAAAAAAACTTCTCTGCTATCCAGTGTAGAGTGGAGAAACAGCAATCTCGTCCAACTTTCAGATCGAGTTTGAGTTTAACAGTGCATCAGCATGATTACGGCAACATTGAGCCAGACATGTAAAATTCAGTTTTAAACAAAATCAACTTTTTACCTGTTGGGAATTTGGTAATTTACCACGCTATACATTTTTAAATCAGCAAAGGGTATTAAGGGGGGGAGGGGGGGGGGGAGTCTGAAATTGGGTTTTTGCTCTAAATATTCGATTTGGGGTTTCTGTTTTCTTTTAAAAGTTCGGTTTCTGCTGAATATAAAAATGGTATTAAAAAGTTGATATGTCCATTCTAAGGTGTGGGGAGGGTGGTCAAGCAAAAGTTGACCTGCCCCTCTGCCATCCAGGCTCTTGCTCATTTGGGGCTCTTTATTCAGTGATAGATCATCACTATTTCGCTGGCTACGGGCAGATTGCATTTAGAAGACTTGATTATGATCTCCTTCACCAAGATCGGGAGCCTCAGTGCCAGGGCTGGACACTGACTGACCATCTAAGGTGCTGACCACACCGAATATCAAGGAAAACGTTCACATGGGCCTCTGAAATAGACTTTCCACGGCCTAATGAGGATTAAATATACCATGTTTCTGCTGTTTCAAAGTGCAGTAGTGGATTATCTGTCACAGGAAGGGTAAACACGCTCTTGCTTTTGACCGAGGAAGACATGGCCGCCATATATAACCCTCTCTGGACCCTAAATGACTCACCGGAAGTCCTTTTGCTGATGGGGGTAGGGAAGCGAAAATGGAGGAAAATGGAAGTAGGGGCACAGAAGAAGGCAAAAGAAGACAGAAATCATAAGAAAGGGTCTTATAGGTGAAAAAAAAAAATGTTTTGGGGTTGAAACGCCGATCAAAAGCTCTTTACAGATGTTTTTATAGCGAAAAAAAAACAACTTTAAATGCGTTTTTCTCTAAATGCGTTTTTTAAAAGCACAAATATGCTATCTTCTTTTTTATTTATGAAGCAATTACCATACAATTTGGCATGAATGTAGAACTAAACAATATCTAATTTTTGTCAGAAGGGATTTTCGATATCATTTTAAGTTTTTGAGAAATTTGAGATTTTGGGGTCAAATTGTCGAAAGATCTGTGACCTTTTCACATACCAAATTTTAAAAAAATGTAAAAAAAACAAACAAACAAAAAAAAACTAAGCACTTTGTCACAAATCTGTTCTGACAAAATTTAGATATGGAATGGTAATATATGTACACAAAATTACAAGCTCATCGGTTGGAAAAGTTCAGAGCCTATCGAAGGTAAAGTCACGCAATATCGAGTAGTAAAATCCAAGATGACGGCCGTTGCCATGGCAACCATGAGTGATTTCGATTTTTTTTCGATTGTTTTCCTCTAATTTGACCATGCCAAATTC
>JBCEWB011005704.1:0-15032 GCA_039654565.1 Peronia peronii | reverse complement strand
TATCTATCTATCTATCTATCTATCTATCTATCTATCTATCTATCTATCTATCTATCTATCTATCTATCTGTGTCTGTGAGTGTCTATCTGTCTGTCTGCCTATCTGCCTGCCTACCTACCTACCTGTCTGTCTATCTCTCTGTATGTCTGTGTGTCTTTCTATCTATAGCCCTATGCTTGTTTGTCTCTGTTCTAGCTGGCTATCTGTCTGCCCTATTTGTCTGCCTATCCTATCTGTCTGCCAGTCTGCCTGTCTATCTTTCCATTTCTCTACTCTGTCAGCCCCCCAGTTTTCCAGATAGTGCCAGAGATGGGGCATAAAACTGCCTCAATGACCGTTTACATTAGGTAACATATGCATGTCTCACCAGTCAAATCTTACAGAGTTCTTATCACTTATGTAATATTGGAAAAGACACAGACCTTTGTTCCTTGTCAGCAGGATTGTGAACAAGAGGGAGATATTGCTGTCCATAGGCATGGAACTTTAGGAATGGTTTGATGAGGCCTTGCTTCTTTGTGTATGAACGATAAAGAGGAGGGAAAAGAAGAAAAGGAATTGTTGTTTAGAATTTCGTATTTCTGGGAGATGATAGAAGACAGTAAAAAAAAAAAAAAACAGAACAGAAATGTTTATCTAGAATTAAAATTTGTGTTTTGTAAAAGGAGAGGAACGAAAACAAAGGCTTGATGAGTTGATATATACATATATTTGTTTTTTGAAGAAAGAAGGAAAGAAAGAAAGGTTTAGTCTGGTATCTGTGAAGAACAAACAAACAAACAAAAAGTTAACAGAATAGATAGGAAAGACAGAAAGAAAGATTTGTTCAGATTTTTTTTTTAAGAGAGAAAGAGACAGGGCAGGGAAGGGAGAATAGAGGGAAGGGGGAGGGGGGGGGGGACAAACGGGAAGAAAACAAAGGTTCAATAAGAGACTTGGAATCTTTTGGTTAAAGTGACACAAACTGTAACCAAAAAAAAGGAGAAAAATTTCCTTAGGTTTTTTTGGTTTTTTTTTTGAAAGAGACGTTGGGATGAAACAGGACAGTTTGTAGAAAATTTCGACATCTTTTTAAAAATGAGATAGGAAAAAAAAAAAGAAATAAAGGCCGATTTCAAAGACAGAACAAAGAAGAGAAAGATTTGCTCTAACTTAGTGGTTTTTGAAACAGAGAAAAAGACACAAAGGCTTGATTAAAATTGCGTTTTAGTTGTTTAAAGAGATGGCAAAGTGAGAAAGAAAGTATTGTAATTTCTGAGACAGATTATATTTGTGTCTGTGTCTCATTGGAAACACACATTTCAAAGGGAGAAAAATTGGTCTAATTTTACACAGCCTTGAATGATGTATTAGGAGGAAAAGAAAAATAATGAAGAAGAGAGAATATCATGCCATCCAATAATTTCTTTGACTGCCACGTATGAAAATTCAGAAGACAAGACAATACATGATGATAAAGTGTTTATTTCAATGTCAGCAACAGGATGGCATAACGTGATAAAAATTTCAGAAAATAACCTTTATGAGAAAATCTTTGATTTGTTCTAACAATGGATGATGTAATATATGTACAATATTATGTTTGTAAAGTCATACCGAAGATACATATATATAAATATCCATTTGTAAAATTATCCCAGTGTCTCACGGATCGACAGTAATAGAAATTTGGGAGCCTTACAAAGATCAACAGTAACATAAATTATTTTATTTTAACAATCACAATATGATGATAAATACTAAACAACAAAGTCATTTCTGTGTAAATCATTCAGGATTTTCGTTTGTTTCTGTGGAATGTGAGACACTGTGGAAGCAAAAGCTCAAATACATTTTGATCTAAAAATTTCACAGTCCTACAATATAATACCACATAATGTCAACAGAGATGCATTTGAAAAACTGTTTGACAGAGCAAATGCAGAATATATACACTAACAAACTCTTTCAATTGCAAAGCTAATATTATGCTAACAAAAGCTAAGTGACTTGTTTTTTGTCAGTTCAATTGAGTGCTTTGTCTACTGACAGAACCGATGAGATCTATAAAATGTATAGCATTTTCTTCTCTGACATGACCTTTCCCAATCAGTGTAGCCGCATGAATAAAAGCCAGTCATCTGAATATAATTGATTTACTTATTGTTGCTCTAAATTTTTCAGTTCAGAGCCAAATTTAATATTCTTTGGTACAGTAGATCTAGAAATTGCATATTATGACTCATATCAAATATTTAGGCACTTAACGTAGATGAGCTAGATAATTTGAAAATATAGGAACTAATCTGATACAATCTAACAAGGTGGTTTCAGAGCAGTTTGTCATCTTATGGCTTAGCAAATCAGCCAAAAAAAAAAAACCAGCGAACAATGTGTTAAAATCAAAGATATCCAATCAATTTCCTTGAAAAAATAGGAAATATTTCACTCTTTGTTTTCCAATGTCATATCACTGCAGCACGACATCAAAATTGAGGTATCTCTAACAGACCAAAAAATCTGTCGCCTGGGACTAATGATAGCTGAAAAGTCTATTTCCACAGTAAAGTGACAACAATCTTGTAGAGAAGACACTTACGTAGCAATAAAAAAAAAAGTTACAGCTTGGTGAGGGGAGCAGATACGTAGAGGTAAAAATAAAAATGTCATGGCATTGATCCCTGAAACTGCTTTATTTTTTCCTTTCATATACATGTAATTATTTTTTCCCTACAAATAAACATATAAGGTAAAACATTTTCTTTCCCCTGGCCTAGGTGTGGTCATGAAAACTGAGCTTTTGAATCAAGAATAAAAGGAAAGGGAGATAGGGAGAAAATTGCTGCTGCAGTTCCAGGCTTTTTGTGTATGTGTGTGTGTGTTGAGGGAGGTGTCTGTACTAAGAGATAAAATAACATTTTTGCTGCTTCAATTATGATGGATGAGTTAGGCTATACAATGCCTGATAATGGTAAGGCAGAAATGTTGGGAGTGTGCTGGGGAGAGGGCGGGGTTATCTCATGTTTTAGCTGTGGTCTTTGTGCTGCCTTGATTCTGAATTCATGAGCAAATCAAATGCCAACAGTGAGACGGGGTGCTGGTTGAGGTCTGCGTAATGTTTTCCTTTCATGATACAGAGTTTATTGTTATGACATATGATGTACAATGGAAAGGATAAAAACATTTGTATATATATCTTTGGATGACAAAGAACTCAACTCTATGGTGTTGTGGGAGTTGGAGAAATAATAATGTTAATCATGTGATCCTTAGGGGTTTTAAAATATGATAGAGCATGAAAAATAACACGGAAGATGAAATAGAAAGAGAAATAAATATGAAGTGTTGAGAAGGCTGAGCAATCAATGAACACAAACTGTACTGTGGGTAAATCTATGCATTCTTTGTGACGGACATGATCAGCAGGAAACAACATTATAAATTATTTTGCGTATCATTTCAATTAAAAGTGACTATTTTACACTTTGTGTTCGAAATATTGGTACAAATATCTTGTCAATCTTGTACCCTGTGAGGTACTGTTGTTTTGCAATTTAGATTCAACTTCTTTTTGTTCATCATCTCCAAAAACACCGATACTGACATGAAAATAAAACGATGCAATATTCACTTTTTCCAAACATCTTCATAAGACTGAGACCACATTTGGAAACCAGTTCTTGTGATGTATTGAAACTCAGATAATTACATGTCAAAATTATGCTCAAAAGTTGGAAAATAAAGCAACATCGACTCAGACATATTTTTAATAAAGCTAGAGGTGAAGCATCTTTTCACAAGATTCCCCCAGTCAAGGCATTCCAACATGCAGCAGACAGACATTTCATTCTTCCCACGATGTCCTTTGGTATAAGCGGCAAAAAAGAAAGAAAGTTAGGGGTGAAGCTCATAATACAATATGCAAAACTTTGGCTCTGCTGGGTTTCAAGTATACAGACTCAAAATACAAGGGAGATCAATCCAAAGTGAGACAGATGGCACATTCAGCATCTTTGTCTGATGAAGCTGATGACATAGATATTGATGGCTTTACCTCATGAACTACGGAATTTTTTTATCCATCTTAGTGGGGACTCTAAAAAATTACAAATATGGAAAACAACAAGAAAAAACATAAAGCTTTTTGAAATTTGTAATGTGACCTTTTCTGGGTAAAATTTTGATCACAACTGCCATATATAAGCATGAATGACAAAAGAAACAAAGACAAATAAAGACTGTTTAATTCATAGCTTGATTTAACATACTTTTTGCTGGTTTTTCATCACTATGGTAAATGCTGAGGAACAAATCATCCTGCTAACCCAGCTTACAAGCTTCAAAGGTATTTTTGCCACTCAAGAGTGAAAAAATTCTTATGGTTTTAGCAAATGAAACACAACTTTTGTATCTTGTCGGCTTAATGTGTCAATAATTCACAAACTGGCAGCCACCACTTTATTTGTACAGACTATGTACACTTTGATCAATATGAGAGAGCTGTATAGAGCAGAAGGGGTCAATCTATTACCAAGTTCAACTGTTCAGTTCAATAATATATGAATTCCAGGCGGCACACGCTTTTACATTTGTGACTGTTTCTCAACAACAATCAAATCATCTAAAAATCTAGCCTCAAAGCAAATTCTTCACAAACAGGAAACACTCTCAAACACTCAGTAAGATAAAAATGGTTCAGTTGGTCACAAGGTATAAGATAGTGACATATGTACTGTCAAATTAAAGCAGAAGAAAAAAAAATCTGAGGAAAAAAAAAGTTGAGCAAAAAATATTGTGCTTTTCTATTTTTTAGCAGTCATCATGCTGCTCTCTGCTGTCCTGAACAAGTCAGTCTCCTACCTATGGTTACAACTGTTGCTGGATATTGTCTAAAAAAATCATTAAAAAAAAAAACAGCAACAACAAAACAAGATGCAGTGCTACTTGTACTGAAACACAATGAATTAATAATCATAAACGTAACACTTTCATGAAATGGATAAACTGCAGTTTCGCAATCATAAAAAAAAGAAGAACAGACTTTTTCCACTCAAAGATCAATCGCTTGGATCCCCAGACAGACAAATCTGGTGTAGAGCACAGTTTGGCTGTGATAGGCAAAGTGAAACAGTGCAGCAGTAAATCGGTTTGTATGTACAAACGTGTATACAAGAGCACAGGAATGTTGCAGGTTTTGGTTTGGAAAAGGCAACAGATTTGTTTATCAATATCACAGAAAAGAAAAATCAGAATAAAAATAATTTGCATGGATTTGATGTTAACACAAACACAGGACATAATATAATTATTTATATTTCTAAATAAACAAACGTACAGCATTTTCAAAAGAGATCTGATCATAAATAAAATATGAAAATGCATATAGAGAGAAACACATGCGTATTAACATTTTTTCATATTTTTATTTTACAGCAATAAAAATCTGAACTAAACACAAACAAGCGTATGCTGTCTGGGCAAAAGTTTTTTTAAAGAGGTTCATTTTTTTGCCACAGTCCAGTGTAAGCAATGAAGATGTGAGTGACCCATACAAAGCCCTCAATAGACAAGCTACATATTATAATTTACTATCTAGATTAGGCTAGAAATAGCCTATTTAAGGCATTTCTTTTCCACATCACTAACTTTCAACACTTAAAATCAAAAAGTATGGGCATATAATTAATCTATATTGGAACACACAGCACCTTTCTCCACAACAAATGTTGCACGTCCGGGCAAAATACATCAGATGTCAAATGAAGTTTGGCTGTGAAAAACGATTTCACTGACCCTGGGGTCACACGTGTGAGTTCTGAATGGAAAATCTCCACACAAGCGAGTCTTGGCTGAATCATTTATCTCACGGCCAGTCAGAATGAGTCGTAAGTCGGAGGATTTGAACAGAGAAATTGACGGTTGTATATTATTTGAAGATGGTGGTGTATCAATGTTTTTTCCAACTGCTGAAACTGAAAGAGCATTCATCTCTGAATGAGAAAAGATTGCTCTTATGGGCAGATTGTAAGTAAATCAGGATGTTATAAGGTGAATATATGGATTTATTTATGAAACTGTTCATTTTTATGACCTATCTCCCTATTTCAGCTAGTGCTGAGGGGTCATCCTGTATCTCTTCAATCTGCCATATCTCGGGCTACAATCAAGTTTGCCCCAAACTGTTTTCATCATATGAAAATGTATGGATTAAAGTTTTTCTTGTGAGTAAAACAAAACAAACACTGACCTACAACTGAGACTCGACACGATGAAATCAGGTGCTCGTCAAACAGAGGCAACTGGAGAAATCATGTGTTTTTCAACAGTGAACGAATTTTTAACGTAATTTTTTTTTCTTCACAAAACCCTTCAATATCAATCTAATAATGCATTTCGGAGTTAAATTTGCTGAAACAGATGGAGTAAAGGCCCCACGAAATTGCAGTTTAGTGGCATGGACTAACAAAGATTAATAAAGATTTACAAAAGTGATCGGCCATTTTCTCATTAAATTGAGCTGCAGCAACAGGTCAACCCCATCGTCTTTAATTGCCAATAGCTCTGCTTCTACTTAAGGTAGAACAAAAATTCTTTCACATACAGAAAGGGAAATGGATAAGCTTAACTTAGTTACTGCTCAAAATTTGACAAGAGCCTGATTTTATCGTGTTGAATTTCAACTGGTTTGATTGGCTATGGGACATTTTTTGTCACCAGAGTTAGGAACAACACATTTCTGTTTTCCCAATGACTCCTACCCAAGACCAATTTGACATCTAATTCATCTGCACTCAAAGTCCTGCCAGAAACTTTCTGTGCATGACATACATTCAATAAATAATGAAAACCTCCGAATCAGCCTGAACTTGTTTGAATTTGCTAATGGTAATGGCACACCTTGGCTACACCTGCCTATGGCCCTGTGAACACATTGACAAACAAACTGTCATCATAACTGTATACATAAATCAGGCATGTCTATTTTAGGAATTTAAAAATAACATTTTTTTTTAAAAAGAGACAAACAAATTTTTAAGCTTTTCAAAACTGGTAATGTGACAGCATATACAATTTTGATCACAAGTACCATATATAATAAAAGCTGACAAACTAAACAAAGTATTAACAAAAAACTATAAATGATATATACTATTAGCAGAAAAATTATGCCCTTTCTTGTGACGCCATATATATCCGAAACACACTTGCAAACAGCAACAATAGCAATTTTCCCTACTGTGCCCAACATGAATTAACTGCGTAGATTTCACTCAACCACAGCATGAAAGGTGGAAATGTTGCGATCAAATTGAGCACCATCTGGAAAACCGGTACATTAAAATATGATTTATAAAATTAAACACTCTATTTTGGCAATAATTTTGTACAGTTATGTTAAAGACAAAATGAAAAATGGTATTACATTACATAGACAAATGACAGATATTCTAAAAATTTTAAATACTCATGGATTCACTGAAGAGAAATATGATTAGAAACAAAACTGGATACGTGTGCACACTAAAAGACCATGTGAATTCTGGATTTCAAAAAATGGAAAAAGCATTTCTTCTCCATGTACAGGAATTATGCTTAGAAAGAAAGACTAAAGACGTATATGAACAATAACTCAACAACAGAAAGACAAAAGGTAAGAATTTCAGAATTTGAAATATCCGACAGAAACACATTTAACATAGATATGAAAAATGATCACAAAGGGACATCTTAACGATCCAGTGATGGAACTATTTGAAACAAACAAGAACGTCACATTTAGAAAAAAAAAAAAGAATCATCACTTTCAATCTAGAAAGAAATCCATACATTTCTGTCTCCCACATGTGTTAAATGTACAACACCTAGCTATGAAGCAAGCAGTAACTAATTCTGTTGGCTGCTCCCTTGTTTCATAATTGAAGGAAATACTTTTTTTTTTTAAAACATTTAACAAAACTGTGATCAATTTTTTAAAATACTGAATCTGATACTTTATACACAATATTCTTCAGTCATAATGGTCTCTCTACATGGACGTTTGACTGTCACAGTTTCTTCATGTTGGACATAACTGCATTACATGAAGTAAGCAACGAAAGAGCTTTCCCGGTCGAAGACTGTTCACCATTGGTGTCATGACAAAGCAGCACTGCCTTGATATCTTCTGTGCTCGAGTCCCCACATCAAACATTTCACCAATATATAACTACAAAACACATTTTTTTTTGTTCACACTCTCTCTTTCTCTAACACCTCAAACTGTTTTCTGCAAGGCCAATTCAAATTTTAGCACAACTGCACTTTTGTTTATGAAACTTGGGATATGATCATAGATGTTCCGACTGTTATTCATGTTGATGGATCACATTGCAACATTTCGGACAAATAACAGCAAATTACATTATATGTATAAATAAATATATATGGCAAAGACATAACATTCTTTTCACTCATTCTTCATATGCAAACATCTGAAGTTCATTAAATCAGACTGAAATCAGTCATCACTTTGCAAAATTCTTCCTCTTCCTCCTTTGGACAGACAATTTGATCAGAGAAAAGCTACTCATAAAATTACAAGATCAACTTGGTTATTTTTCTTGAAAATGACATGAAAGATGAGTGTATCTTATGTCATTACATATGTGGAAATCCAATGTAAAGAAAAGGAGTGTGAGTAGATGGAAAATGGTATGGACAGGTGAAGCTTTTCATACCTGAGAGAATAAAGTCTGTGCAAAGTTGTCAAGTGTCATGGTAGAGTGGATGTTCCATCTAACGTTTCATATGTCATGATATATTGAAAAGACAAATCCCCACATTCTTATCATGCCATCCCAATTTCAATCACAGTTATATTTCAAATACCACACCAATGTTTGTAAGATTTCAGATGCGCACAATACACCTAATGGGACAGTGGGCCGGCACATTTGTTCACAGTACTGTAACATAGGAAAGGACATGTGATATCTGTACACTGTTAGTTAGATAATCACCAGTTTTAAAAATGTGTTGACTCAATTACACCATCAGTAGGGCTTGAACTGTTCTCCTCTAAAGGTGCGTTATCTCTTGAAACATCAAATGTCACTACATGTGAAGGAGAGGCCTTAAACTCTGACATACCTGGATCTCCGCTCACCTGTGGGTTACTCGTATTCGCGGCACTGATGGGATCTGATCTGGGCACTGACACAGATGGCACGTCTTCATCATTTGGATCTTCCACAGGTGTGAGACGAGGTGTCTCAGGTGAGGCTGACCTGCTGGAGGTTGGGACGACACTGTTTTCAAGTTGGACAGGATCATATCTGCTACTGTCACTGTTACAGGACGCTGAGATCTGAGGGTCTGATGTCGGACTGACTGCAGGGATGGTCTGTGAAGGACTCAACTGTCCATCAAGATCAGCTACACCTGGAGACTCTGCCAAGACTGGCACTGAAGATTCTGAAGATCTGTGGTCAGTGTCGACCGAAATGTCTACAGCCACTGGGTCAATGTCCTGGGGTGTCTCAGCGATGGCTAAAGATTCTGCATCCTGTTGCTGCGGTGTGTCGGGACTGTTGGGTGGAGGGGTGGATGGTATTGCTTGACCACTCCCACTGATGGTTTTGACTGGAACCATGACTGTGCCATTTCTAATCCCTGTGGTCATGGTGGAACGATTCGTAAGGGTCTGGTCTCCATCTGACACATCCTGACCTCCCTCTGGGTCCGTGTTACGTCTGACTCCGTCATTGCTAAGTGTATTGTTATTATGTTTGTTGGGAAATTTGCTGGTGGCTGCAGATGGAGCCAAGTTTTCTGATGACATGGACAGGGCAGGATTTTCATATCCCCTCAAAGTGCTGTTTTGATGATGACCTCCAGGGTTGTTCTGTAACTGCAGATGAGAGAAATGGCAGAAATTTATGTCAGCGTTAACAGACAGATGAAAAACTTGTAAGACAACATAAACCAACACATGCATAATGATTTATGAGTATTGCATAACGATTTTAATTACATCTTTACCCAGATAGCAACAATAATTTGAAATCTATTGCCAGTTATCATTGCTACTTCAGTGAAGCTATCATAAGTTTTTATATTCATTTAAATAAACTGACATAATATTAAAGAAATAACAGGGTGTAAATATTTTGACCATCTTTCATATTTCAAAACTGTGAGACAACATCATTATCATATGTATTTACATGACAGGAGGCATTTAAGAAGGAAAAGATTGAAAGAAAATTGAATCTCAAGATTTTTGTTGATTTATAACACTCTTGGTACATTTACTATAATATCATTTTATTATGATATGGTATTGTATTATCTGGGTTAGAGAAGGTTATGAAACCAAATGAGATTAGTAGGCTATGCAGTATGTTAGGGACAGAAAAATATATTACAGTTCACAGCAGCAAATGCAAGAGAGGTCTTAAATGTTATAGTCGCAGGGACACAAGCAGTACTTTTTCTCAAGCTGTACATAACTGATAATACAATATACTAAAATGCAGTACAGACTATGATAAGTTATCTCATGGATCCCACAAAGCTTAAATCCCTTAGTGAAAATGACTTAAAAATAAGTGAGAAAATATCAGAGAATCAAATGAGTACAAAACCCACAAAATGAGCTTAAACCAAATCAAGATACATAAGACAAGAGATCTCATTCAGGAAAAAAAATGTAATATAAATAAAATATTCAAAACCAGTAGAAAAATTAACACATTGGGGGCAAGATCTAGATAGATGGGCTCATAACATCTGACTGGATCACTAAGCTGGATGATGTTATACAATGGAGGGCTACATGGGACACACAGCACAAATGTGACAGATTTACCAGGAAAAAGGAGATGGCAAGCTGATATCTATCTCAAAACGAGTATATGTCACTATATATAGATGAAAAAAAAAAAAGAAAAAGAAACAGAAAAAAAAGAGATGAGTTGTGGGAAAGAGCTAGCCACAAAAATATAGAGCTATAAATTGGCAGGATGATATCTGATTATGATTAGCCAGAATGTTTATTGAGAAAGGACAAAATAACATTATTAGACAGATCCGAGGGTGGAAATCACAAATATAGAACATAACTGGTAGGCCATGACTTTCCTGGAAGAGATAGTTGCACGATGGCGCAAGGATGAGATACCCCGAGGGATGAAATGCTAAAATTCTTTCAAAATCGGTTTGAATGGCAGTCTTATGTCAGTCAGTGGGGGGAGAGTGAGGATGATGACAATGATGGTGATATATCGATAGGCTTGACTTATTATTCAGAAAAAGAAAGAGACAGAAAAAAAAAAACTATCACAAAGTGGGTCATATTTTGCAAACTATCAATGACACACCAAAACATGAAAGTGAAACTTCTTCACTGACTGAAATAGCAGCTGTAGAATTCATTGCTATTTTATTGTAACCAAGCTGATGTAACCAAGCCGATGCGAATAACCAGGATCAGAAACTGTATGAATTCTTGTTTCAAACATAAGCCTGTAGTGGAGTTGTAATGATAACTGATCCTACTACGAATAAAATGCCTACTGGAAAAAAAATCAAGAATAAAAGAAAAAGAAGGATGGGTTTAGTGCTATGTTAAATTTGATAAAAGGGTGTAAGAGGTGAGGAGGGAGAGAGCCTGATGGGAGGCAGGGGGCAGGAAGAATATTGGTGAGATCATTCATATTTGGACGGTGAAATATGTGGGTGAGTTGGAAAGTCAGGGTGTATAAGTCACGCAAAACTGCCAATATGCTTGTTTTATGTTACATATAACATACATCACGCGTATGTGGCAAGTCAGAGATCAAGAGTTTTAACCAAAAATGTGATGTAAAGACAAAAATATATTCTATGCTTAACCTGACAAACCCTATCATCCGGTATATATGGCAGGCTTTACCATTCCAAATCCCTGACTGACTGCTTTTTCTGGCACAGCCGATGACCTCAAACAAAGGGCATTTCCTCCTACGAACTATCAGTACTGAGATGAATGCAAACAGCAGTGCCCATGATCTTTACTTATCTGTAACACATTTTTACCCGCTTTCCTGAAATTTTCATTTGCTCAATTTCCTGAAAATTTCATTGTTCTAAATTTTCATTTCTGTGTGTTACCAGCACTACCATGATGACTACCTTAAGTTCCTGCATTTTGCTCTGGCAGCTTAGAGAAAGGGCATGGCAGGGAGAGAAACCAGAGTTCAAAGAGTTAATATTGTAAAATTTGAATGTTTCCTTTCATACTGACCCATGAACAAAAAAAGGGGGGAGGAGGAAAGCAGTTTGGAAAAGAGTGCACTAACATATCAGCAAAAAAATGGAATGTCCATCTCTACTAGATATAGCTATGCATGTATGTTTCATGTAGTTTCTCGCAAAAAAAAAAAATGTCTAAAAATGATACATTTCACAGGCTCTTGCCACTGTGGAAGAGTAGGCCAACAAACAGGCAATACAGCAACTGTGTACAAAATTTTGGTCAAATTTTTTAAAAAACAAAGAAACATGCACAGAAAAAAAAATCTGATTTAAAAATGTATAAAAACAAACACAGTAAAAAAATCATAATTACTAGAGAAAACGGCACAGCTAATAAGCAAATGGCCGAATGTGAAAACCATTAAGAACAAATAGATATTATCTGCACCAGCATAGGCGTTTTGTAAATACAGATTCGCAGAGACAAAAGAAATAAAAAAATGAGTTCACCAGCAAAAGAAACAAACCCCCAAAGTTGTCAACAAAAGCTTGGCGTATAAAATGGAATAAAACAATTTCAAATATTAAAAATATTACAAAAATTTGACTTAACAATTGCAGGCTGTCCAGACATAGCATAGCTCAGCACTAGAGCATTAGATAAGCTGAATGGCTCCAACCTGCTACATAACTAGAGCTTTTACAGCAGAACAGATCAACAATGTTACTGTACTAAGGCAAAGCTGTTTATAACACTTGAAAGAGCTGCTACCGTTGCAAACGACAACTGCTGATCGTATGGGATGTGATTATCTCACTTTTTCTTTCAGCTTGGTATTTGAGAAGCTTCTCCATGTTACAGTTACCTTGACTTTTCTGTTACATGTCTGTCCGTGAGGCATCAGAAAGGGGATTATGATGAACAGATTGGTTAGTTCAAGATAGTTCATCAACACAGTCCTATCTCCCTGCATTCCTGATCTGATGTTGTGCGAAAGACCAGGATTCTATATGCAGCATACATACCTCCTATCCAAGAAGCCTTAGAATTACTCAATAATGTATTTCATTTTCTCCCATCAGCAAATGGAGCTCAACCTTTAACAGGGAGCTGATCGATATCTTACTGTTCAACCATAGCGCTCTCATGTAGTTATACTTTTATTGCAAATTGTTGGAAAACTTGGTTCAAGTACAGTGATGCTGGAAATCAAGAAATGATAGTAAGCAAAAATCTCCTTTGGAGTCTGTGAAGAAAAACTGAATGCTCTCTAGCTGCCTTTACCTTAGCAGTATGTTTTCTTCATTCTAGTAACCACTACCATAATTCTTCATTTCTTACTTTATATCAACACTGTACTTAAAGAAAAATGTGCACAATTGTCTGAATAGCTTTGAGATTTTACTTAATTTTTCTTTTTGTTAGTATGAGGCTCGTATTCAGTGCAATCCTGCATATATATATATATATAAATACTCTACAAAGCTCAACTCTATAGTCTTTCAAGACTGAAGAATGCCAACTGTATATAATATAGATGTATGGTTTAAACAGCTTTTTTTAAAAAGGTTAAAGCATTTCAACATCTTGAAAGATCTACAAACTGCAACAATGGCGATAAGACGAAGCAGCAGCTACCCTTCACAGTGTCAAAGAAAAATGTAATAACCTCTGGCCTTCTTCTTTCACAAACCATCCACAAAACTGCTCTTCTACGCCTCATCCTCATCTTCTGCACACTCACAACATCCATATCCCGTACAATTGTGACTCAACATCTGCTTGTGGGAGTATGGATCGGACGCCAACATTTGACCAAGTCTTTTCATCGAAGGAAGACGACCTTTGCCCCCTGGATTTTTCTCCATGTGATGATAGGCCTTGGAGTGTGGATAGTGTCCGGTTTTGAACTCCGATTGTTTTCTGCCTGGATTATATATCAGTTTGAGATTTTGTGGCTGTTTCGAGTGTTTCGATGTCTTAGGCTCAGAAAGATGCCGAGTTTTAGGCAATGTCTGTGGCTGCTGACCAGCTGCAGAATCCGAGTAAGACCGAGACTTGGGCACATCTAGTCCCGAACCTCCAGTTTTCAACTGGCTCTGCACATCTGCAATTTCCAATTGCACTTGCTGGGGCTCCAGAGTAGGAAAACATGCAGGTCCCATGTAGCCTCCATTACTGTACAGATCAGCTGCACTCAGCTTCAGGAAGGAACATAAAATAATGTAAAAAAACAAAAACAAAACAAACCAGGTAATAACAAAATACAAAGCTCTAAAGTTCGATTGTATTTTGCATTGTAAAGTTTGAGTCCTAAATCATCAAATGTGAACACAGAAACAATCATAACTGCGCTGGTCTAGCCTATGAGATCATTCTTACAATGATCTTTTTTCTGAGGACCATAAGGGTTAACACATCCTAACTGTCACAACCTTTACAATGTAGTTATCATATTTTTAAAAACAACAACAACAACTAAAGTTGATTTTACAAAAAAGACAAAAAAATTGCTGACCCTGAATTGTACAAAAGGTATCTAAATAACACTGGGGCATTGTGGAAAAAGTCAGGTTTGATAGGAGAAAAGGCAAAAAACTAGGTCAAAATCACAGAAGGCAAATGGATATGATTGAAAGAGGCTTTAAATATCTCAGTTTCTTCATAGGCAAAGTAAAGCGAAAAGAAAAAGACTGGATGGATCTGTGAAAATCTATGTGATCTCTTTGAAAAAGAGCTGGATGCAAACCTGGGCACAAGGCCTAGCAAATGGCTGGAAAGGGGAGAAAAGTCACTCTTTTCACTTGCTTTTGGGGAAAACTATATGAAAGGGTG
>JBCEWB011005703.1:0-28795 GCA_039654565.1 Peronia peronii | reverse complement strand
GATTGAAGATAAAACTTTGTGTTACTTGTGGATATATTAATTTTCCTTAGCACTCTCAGCAAGGTAAACTTCTTTAAAATATAATTTTTGTCTTTCAGCATTGCCAAGCATGTCGGTCTCCCCATTGAAGATAAGCTCTACGCTACCCTGGGAGTATGTGCCAAGTCCAAGAGGATCTTTCCTGGCCTTCTGGCAGAAATGACCACTCCCATCATCCAGGAGGAGCTGATAAAACTGCTGGTCAGTGAGGGGGTGCCAGGAGAGAAGGCCCGCCAGGCAGTGGTCGAGAGCTGGATGGAAGGGGACAGTGGGCATGGTGATGTGGTCCGCTCAATCCACCCAGACCTGCGGACTTTATTCAAGATTCTCAAAGCCAGCAATATCAAGGTCAGCAATGAACTGCCAACAAACTGGACCATGAATTTTATTTTGAACTATGAATTTAATAATTTAAATGTATAACCTTTTGTATATGACATATAACATGAAATCAAGCGCTAGTCAGTTCTTGACTATATTGAGCTTCTGGTATCACATGAAAGCTTTTTCATTTTCCCTTTCTGTTAGTTAAAAAAAAATCCGCTTTGTTCCACTTTCAGTGTAGAAATGGAGATATTGGCAATTAAAATGGATGTGGATGTCCTGTGAAGCATTTGAATTTAATGAGATAATGACTGATGATTTTGTTAATCCATTAATTCTCAATGAGCTTATGTCACTAACTCACAAAAAAAAAAAGAAAAGAAAAGGAAATTGCATGAAAAAATAAACTTATTCTTAAAAAAAAAAAATGGTGATTTCTTCTGTTGTCGTGGTTAATGACATCTGATTTCATCGTGACGTGTTTCGTATATCAATATGTGATTAGTTGCATCCACAAGATTGAAAATATGCTTTACCTTCTATTATCAAAAAAGACAGTGCAAACTTTGAATGATTTGATGCTTATCCTTCTCCATTCTTTCCATCTTGTATACCCAGATTGTGTTTTAGGTTCCTTGAAAATCTTGAAAAATCTGTATTTAATCAGTTTGTTATTCCTCTTCATCCATATAGAGCATTGGCCCCCCAACACCCACTTTCTTCAATCTTTGACGATTTTCTTCTGAGCCTTCCATAACAAGTTGCCTCCAAATTTTATTTAGGACAACCTCGTTTCCAGAATATGTATTTATTTTGTTGTGAATTCGACATGTTTTCTCGCTTATCATTTGCCATTGTGATTCCAGATAGCAATTGAGGCATTGTGGAATTTGTATTTAATGTCTTGGTTATTCCTCTTCTCTCAGTCCCTCATCATGGAGAATAAGACATCAACAACAGTCCCCTACTTTCTCAATTTGCTGATAATTTTTGCAGCTTCTGATATCACATTTCTGGCTTTCTTTTGTGTGTACATGCTCTCTCTCCAAAGTTTGTTCAGGGCACCTTTCTTTCCAGAGTCTGTTTTTAAGGCTGTGAGGAAACCAGTGAGTTTTTTGCCTATTGATTGCATGCCACAAATTAGATCTACCTCATTTTTTAATGGATATTTTACGTTTTCTTACTCACAGGAGGAAAGTGCATTCACATTTGGAACTTATATGACATAAGATACAACTAAAATAAATTTGAAGCCATTTGGGATTTAGAAAAGGAAAAATATCAATAAAAAAAAAAGTGTCGTTTGTGATATTTATAGTCAAGGGACAAAAGCTGCCGACTTTTTGTCACAGATTCATTTCTTTTACTGTCAGTTTGATGATTTCCCATCTTTCATCCTTAACCATAATATTTCCAGATTGCCATCTGCACAGCTGATAACAGGAGAGGTACCCTGAACACATTGCGTAATTTGGGACTGACACAATATGTCGACACGGTGGTGTGTGGAGACGATCCCAACACAGAAGCCAAACCTTCACCCCACAATGCTTGGAAAATCTGTGGAGAATTGGGTGTCGATCCACAGGTCAGCATTGTGTTAGATAAGTATATGTTGCGTTGCACTTATCTTTCATCACATGCAATTTGAAATTTTTAAGAGTTTAAATGTGCAAACTTGGGTTTGGTGAGTCAGACGTCAAAGTTTTCATGTACAGGTGTTCAAAGTTTTCATGTACAGATGTCGATGCTAGTGGAAAGGAAAGTGAGTAAAAAGTGAGAAAACAAGTTAAGATATGATTTATCTGTGCCAGAATATTCAAGTTCAAAATTAGCTCTTGTGGCTCCACGATCAGCTAAACCAGTTTTCACAAAGATGTCCACTTAACAGTTGAGTCATTTCAGCTGATCACATGTAACATCTGTTTCTGAAGAGTTCATACAGCTTTGTTTTAGATCATTTCATGTAAATTCTTCTTTCTTTTTTTTTTTATAATTTTTATTTTATTTTTTTTTTTACATGAGTAGCTATGAAAAATTGGCATACAAAGCTATGACAAAAAGTCACGAGTTTTTGTCAGTGGGCCACACATCACATCAAAACACCTTTTTTATTGATTTCTTCCCCATTTCTTGCTCACAGAAAGAAAATGCATTCTACAATTTTCATGGCACAAAATACAAATGAAATGAATTTGAGCCACATGTGAATAAAAAATAAGGAACATATCAGTTAAAAAAAAATGTTGTGATGTGATGTAGAATAGTTGACAGAACTCATGCCCATTTGCTACAGCCTCGTACCTTTATATTGAAACTGTGAAATTGAAACCGATCTTTAGACCTGTCTCCTATGTTTGTGAATATGTTTATTTGCTCGTGCTTAAGACATTGAGATGTATTTTACTTGTCTGCTTTGTTTATGACTGAAATCTGTGCTCTGTACCCAGGATGCTGTGATGGTTGGCGACACAAAGGCAGATGTTGGCATGGGACATGCGGCCAAGCTAGGCTGGGTGGTCGGAGTTCTCAGTGGTGTGGGAGACACAGAGGCACTCTCGCCATGGGCCAACTACATTATTCATAAGTAAGCCACTGCTCTCTCTCTCTCTCTTCCTCTCTGTCTCGGTCTCTTTCTCTCTCCCACTTAGTATAAACCACTGTTTCAATCATAAGTCATCCAGTTCCATCATTTACAGATAAACATTCCTCTGATACAAGATCCAAGGTTCTAAAAATTGTAATATGTGATGGAAAATGAAAGACAACTTTCATTCTCAGTGAGATAAATATGGCCTGATTAGAAAATCTACATAACAGTGTAATGTATTAGTTAAAATAATCCAATACCTCACCTTCTAACATCAGTTTTGAGCACTAGACGTTTTCTTTTTTTTTTTTTTTGCTGCTGGGTGATCATTATATTGGGAAGCTTTTCTGCTTTCATTGCCAATCCATTATCAGAATACAGTAGAATTATATGGAAAGATCGTTTATACTCAAGTGTTTGAGAGAATTCTCAGAATTCACACATGATTGCATTAGCTTTTTTTTTGTATGTTGAATATTGATTCATATTTTCCAAACTATTATGACAATGAAGCACATCATCAACATATTTAAGAGATCTCTTTCCATTGTCAGCCCAAGAAAAGACAAATGAGTTTCAAGCTTTGGTCTTATGTTTTGGATTTGATCTGTATAATGCCATACCTGTGATTATCATTCATGGTTTATTTCTTTCAGTGTGAAAGATCTCTTGCCCCTCATTCTGCCATACGAAGAATGGATCAATTATTACACTTACACCTCTGATGAACGAGTTTTGAGAGAGCCCGTTGAACTGGCGTCGGAAAAGAAACTGGGTGTGACCCCCATTGAGATTGACACCTATGATGTTGTGATCTTTGACCTCCACGGCACCCTGGTCTGCACACACAACAAGTACATTGCTTGGTTGGAGAAACTCACAAACAAGTAAGGAGCTAATATCATATGTCTTGCATCCAGTCAGATTGAAACATATGTCAGTTTTTCACCAAACTGATCTATTACTGTCATGTAAAACCTTAGTTCATACTCTTTCATGTGGTGAAAAAAAAGTTTTAGTTGGCCGGATTGTAGTGAGAGATATTGTGAATTGAAGAGGTATGAAATAATCCCTAAGCACCGGCTGGAATGAGAGGAGAAATTGTCAGCAAGAAAAGTTTAGTACATAAACCTATCTATTCACCTCATAGCAAATTGATATCCTTATATTTTGTCTTTGAGAAAATATTATCTTCTTCAGAGGTGAATGTTCTTTCACTTTCTGCATTATAAAAAACATCGGTATCAGACCACCATCATCACATTCAATGGTTGATTTCTCTGTTTGAGTACAGCGACTCACATTTTACTCTGACTAGTCACGAGACACGTGTCACATCTCCGGGGATGAAATGAGTCAGAAATCAAAATGGGCATCATTGAGGAAATGGGATAAACGGGAGAAAAAGGGGTCGAAGGAGTTACTTTTGAATATGATTATGAGGCTGTGACAAAAGGTTGTGAGGTTTTTCTATGCCTCTTGATTACGGAATGTGAATGACAGGTTTTTATTGTTAATTGATATCTTCCATTTTCTTACTCATAGGTGGATTTGGGTGGATTTCAGTAGATCCTTCTTTGAAAATGTTTCTGGTAAACTTTTCATTTGAATCATTAAAGTACATGTTCATCCCACAGACTGGAAAGCAAGACAGGCCTTGAGTTGGCTCCGTTGATCTACCAGCACCTGGGTGTGTCGCAGGACACGAAGAAAGTACAGAGTGGACTGATAGAGAGGGGGGACCACTGGCAACTCAAGGAAGCTTTGGTCAAACTGCTCAGGAAGGAAGGATTTCACTTTGAGGAAGCCATTATTACCATCAACCAGGTAAATTGTATGAACAGCAAGGGAAGAAATAAACACCTTCAAAGACGTCTTATAACTAGATGAAATGAATTTTAAGGTTAAATCATTTTTCATAGAGTTTTTGGTGTTGAATGCAAATGAAATGAATGTAGTTAATTTGTGAAATAAATCCCAAACTGTCAAAAAGTCTTTTATTATTCAGCTGTAGATATGGAACTTTAAAGCAGAATTGAAAAAAAATGGATGCAGAGCCAAATATTGGAAAGTTAGTTCTAAAAGTTTTATTGTAGGTTTGTCATTTGTGTACTTCTTGACTATTTATCAGGTTAGTGTACTTAACAAAGTACTGAATATTATGGACAAGTTACTTAGTTACAACTCATCTGTGCCAAGACATTCCTGTTCAAAGTTAACTTCTTTGATCTATGCTCAGTATAGTTAGCAAGATCTGTGTTTCTCTATGAAGGCCTTTTTGACATCTGATTCATTTCACCTGGCTGGGCAAATTTATGTGGAAAAGAAAGCCTTTTAATAATCTACCTGTGTTGAAATTCTGTCAGGGGGGAGGGAAGGGGGGAATAGCACTTGTTTCGTCTGTGTTACATCAAGTCAAAAGACCATATCAGTTTGGTTTTGATATAACTCTCTTAGTCCACAAAATGATATGTGGTAAAAAGTTGATATAAAGAGATATAATATAGTCTTGGTTTATGTATATATAATATCTCTGAGGACATTTTGTTCATGTTTTTTTGTTTTGTTGTAATACCCTAAGGCTTGGAAAGATTCTGAGAAATTTCTGAGCGATGCCTGTGGGAGTTTTCCAAGAATATTTCATGTTTTGTTTTGTTTGTTTTTTTGAACTAGCCATTTGGCTGGGGTAAAATGTGAAGAAATCGTGATATCATGTACATGTATATGATTTTTGTGATTGTGTACTTAGTTTTTTGTTGTTGTTGTTGTTGAAATCCCCACTAGGCATGGAAAGATTGTGAAGAGGTTATCAGCAACGCCAGTGTGGTCTCCTTGGACAAAGATGTCCAGAAACTGTTTCACATCCTGAAGGAAAGTGGGGTCAAGATTGCCATTAACACAGCAGAGACGCGAGCCACGGCAGTCAGTGACCTCAAAGCCATTGGCCTGACCTCCTACGTGGACATCATGGTGTGTGGAGATGACCCCATGTCCCGAAATAAGCCAGATCCCCACAACATTGAGCTGATCTGTGAGGAGATGAAGACCACGCCAGAGAAAGTCGTCATTGTGGGAGACACCATGGAAGACATTGGAATGGGAATGAATGCAAAAGTAAGGATTGCTCCAAGTCTTCAGAATTGGTCTTTGTCAACGAAGACTGATTATAACTTGGATTGTAGTAACACTAGAATTGTTAAGAGATAAAAAAGCTGGGTTAATTATATCTGGATAGGCCTTAAATGATTAAAGTTCAGCACATTTTCATCCACCGCTGCAGTTATGATTGACAGTTTCAATTACTCTTAATCCTAAAAGTGTTTGTAGAAACTGATGGAATACCAGTGTTGCTACATCTATAATAATGTTTATGTATATTCAAAACTGACCATTTAGATGCAGATATGATGGCTAGCCTGTTACCATACATTATTTAGAGAATAATTTCATAGGCAAAGTATTTTCAGGGAATCTTTGAGCAGATCATTCCCTTGACACTTCTAGGGTTAAACAACAAACTGGGCCTCATGTATGAACCATATTTTATGACATTATAAGCACCGCTCTTGTACATAATTTTACGAGATATGGCATCCATGTCATGAGCTATAATATGTCAATAGCAACTTTCATGCTCTTGTAGCTGTTTTTACAGGTTCATTATATGATATGGCAAGAGTCATTTACTGTCTTCAGACATTGTTGCATTAAGATGTCTTCATTGACTGAATGAACAAAAGAACAACAAACAAACGCAGTTTTTCCCATGACTGGTGATTGGCTTTAAATTGTTTTATAAATATAAATGTTAGTTAAAATTTAACCCCGTAACTTCAGTTTTGTTGCCTTTACTCCAGCTGATTTAGTTACTTGTGCTGCACAATTCATTTTTTTTTTTCAAAAACTGTCGTGAGTGAAAATTGGTTCTCTTCCTCAGGCTGGTCTGACCATTGGAGTTCTGACAGGTGTTGGCTCACATTCAGAGCTGGTGCAGGCCGACCACATTGTGCCCAGCGTGAGTGAAATTCTCAACCATCTGGTCGACAAAAGACAACCTGTCAGTGAGCCCAGCAGCACAGGTAGTTCTTCATCCACATCAACGGGATCACCATCGTCGACATCTTCGGGCAAACGGCTTTTCTCTACTCACGCTCGTTCCAGTCAGCAGTTTCGACGTCATTTCAGCACCTCATCTTCACTGTCCCAGGTAAATAAGGCCAAATATGACTACGTCATTGTTGGAGCCGGATCTGCGGGCTGTGTGCTGGCCAATCGGCTGACTGAAGATGGCAAGAATACTGTCTTGCTGATGGAGGCCGGCCCCAAAGACAAGACCTGGAAGATCCACATGCCGGCAGCCCTAATGTACAACCTGTGTGATGACAAGTACAACTGGTACTACCACACAGAGCCTGAGAAGTTCATGAACAATCGTGTCATGTACACACCCCGAGGAAGGGTGTGGGGAGGCAGTTCGTCTCTAAATGCCATGGTGTACATCCGGGGCCATGCTCAAGACTATGATGACTGGGAAGAATTAGGAGCCAAAGATTGGTCCTATGCCCATTGTCTGCCATACTTCCGGAAAGCCCAGGGCCATGAGCTGGGGTCTGACGACTACAGGGGAGGGGATGGTCCACTGAAAGTATCCCGAGGCAAAACCAACCATCCACTCCATCACGCGTTCATTGAAGCTGGCATGCAGGCCGGCTATCCTTTCACAGAAGACATGAATGGTTATCAACAGGAAGGGGTGGGTTGGATGGACATGACCATACACAAAGGTCAGCGATGGAGCTCTGCCAGTGCTTTTCTCATGCCCGCTCTGCCCCGCCCCAATCTGGACACCATCACCAAGGCTTTGACCACCCGAGTCCTGTTCTCTGGTCAAAGGGCTGTTGGTGTGGAATATGAACATGGAGGTCTCCTCCAGGAAGTTGAAGCTGAGAAAGAAGTGATTCTGTGTGGTGGGTCCATCAACTCACCCCAGTTGCTTTCTTTGTCAGGTGTTGGAGATGGAGATCTTCTGAAATCTCTAGACATTCCTGTGGTCCACCACTTACCTGGAGTAGGACAGAACCTCCAGGACCATCTAGAGATCTACATACAACAGGCCTGTACCAAACCAATCACCCTGTACTCAGCTCAGTGGAAATACCCCCACAACATGATCCGGATTGGTCTGGAGTGGTTCATGACCAACACTGGCTACGGAGCCACAGCCCATTTGGAATCAGGAGGATTTATTCGCACCAAAGGCGGTCTACGCCAGCCAAACATTCAGTATCATTTCTTGCCATCGACAGTTAACGATCATGGTAGAAAAATCGGGCCATGTCATGCTTACCAAGTCCACATGGGAACATTGAGACCAACGTCTAGGGGATCTGTCACTATCAAGTCAAAGAATCCTAAAGATCATCCCAGGATCCAGTTTAATTACTTCTCCACACCTGAGGATGTTGAGGAATTCAGAGATGGAATAAAGTTAACTCGTGAAATATTTGCCCAGAAAGCCTTTGATGAATTCCGAGGGAAGGAGATGGCCCCGGGGCCAGAAGTACAGACAGATGAACAGCTCGATGCCTTTGCTCGTGCCATGGGTGATAGCGCCTATCACCCTTCCTGCTCTTGTAAGATGGGCTCTCCCACTGATCCTATGGCTGTGGTTGATCCTAGCTGTCGTGTGATTGGACTAGAAGGTTTGAGAGTTGTGGATGCCTCCATTATGCCTTGTGTTGTCAGCGGTAACCTAAATGGGCCCACCATCATGGTGGCTGAGAAAGCAGCGGATATTATCCGAGGGAGAGAGCCCTTGTCCAAATCCAATGCTCCGGTGTGGAAACCTGCTGACCCCAACAAACAGAGGTAATGAAAGCCATGAGAATCTGCTCATCCCAAAAGCAGAGACAATGGCATGGAATAGCACAGAGCACATATCATTGCTCTGTGTACTGTCAGCTTTCAGAAAAATTGCCAGAACACACCAGAATGGAACAATTTATCAGAATATAACAAAACAACAAAACAGTTTCTAGTTGATAAAAAAAAATGGTTTGAGAAAGAAGTTAGTTTTTCTCCAAGAGTATATGAATGAAGAGATGATTTGTTCAGAATAATCATCAGATTTTAGTGTGAGGAGTAGAAAGTTGGTCTTGTTATCTCTGCCACCAGTTTGAAGTGCCATAGCAGAGAGAATGGTTGTGTAGATATTACACATTGGGAGACAGGCCTGTAGTGGATGATGGATGCCTTTGACCTTTAGACTTAATCTGTTGTTCACCCACAAACGTCACTGTCGTGAGGCTCATAAATCACATGAAGCAAGGCAGAGAAGGGCAAGCCAGAGATACAGTGCTTTCTGACTGACTACCCATCAAATTGTGGCTTGAACTGCTCTGCATTTATAGAGTCTTATTAATCACCAGATTGGAAAAAGAGTGCTCAAGTGATTAACTGGTGCTCTTCATAATCAAACATAACACCTAATCAAGCTATATATTGCATTCTAAACTTCAGTGCATGTTTCCTTTTATGCCAGTCAAAGATATGGATAACAATCAGAGCCATAATAAGTCCTTTATCATGAAAACATTTTCAAAAATTGTTTATAATTACTGTGACTGGATAGCTTGGATCTGAAATGGTGATATACACCTTTTTGTAAGATGATGTTTTTCATATCTTGACTCAGAGACATCGCAGAATTAAAGGCCGCCAGAGGACTAATCGATGCAGTGAATTTAGACATCCGCAAAAGCACATGATTTGTGGTGGAACAAGCCTGATCTGCGCTGTATGTTGTAATAGAACACATGGAAATTTTTGAAATTCTGCCAGTTTTGTGGATGGTTTTCTCCGGCATGGGTCTCGTGTGATTATTTGATGGCTTTGATGGCTAGTAGGCCCTGTCCTACAGTCTTCACTTTGCTCCTTTTGTCCCAAGCAATGCAGTGGGAACATGCAGTCTCTATCACAGCTGCTTAAGATTGGCAAGGTTGTCATGCAACTCATACCTTTGTACAGTCTTTTCATTACTGCTCTAATGGTATAAGTCATTCAATTAGCGCTTTTGAGACATTGTTTGTAGCTGAAATTACATGATAATGCTATTGAAATAATACATAATTTCATCGACACAACTCTTTCCTGATGGCATTATTTGACAGCTTTTATGCTTAGGAAGGCCATGCAGCATCAGCTGCATTTCAGTTGGGCATAAGTTTGATGTTTGCCTTTATCACAGTTCAGTGATATTTTGTAATGTCTATCCAGTCTGTCATCTTGTGTACACCCAACCTTCTGACGCTGAGTTTATCAGTTGTGATAGACACTTTTTCATTCAGCTGGATCTTCATTGTTGCCAACCTTTTCCCCCCATTCCTTCCCTTCCTTCTTTACACTCGACAGCCTTAAAGGGCATAACAATAAGCTTTCAAATCACTGAAATGTTAGGGAACTCCTGGATATTTTATGTGAGGAAATTAGTGAAAACCTTTATAACGAATAGTTTGCAGTTTTTACAGATTATTTTGCTCTCTTGTTATTGAGACTCAATGTTGATTTCAACTGAGGCTACTGTAACCGCTCTTTGTTTCAAATTCCATGATGAGCTGTACAGCGTTCACCTCATAGTGTTAAGACAAGAGGGACATTCCCTTCCTCTCCCTCCCTTTTCTCACTGCCTGTCTAGTCTCAAGTCTTCCTGTCTCAATGGCCTTTCTTCAGTTTGTGTACATGACACAGGTTGTTCCACTTTACAGTTCAGTGTGTCGACTAGGTAATCATTTCTACCACTGTGCTGTGGAAAAAGACATTTATTCAGACAGAAAGCATACCATCATTTTGTTGTTTGTGGGAAAAGGCCTGTGTTGTTCTCATTTCATAGAAATGTCCGTCATTGTTATGTAAGTTTATATTTTTCTTCTTGTCATTTTTTTTTCTTTTTCTTTTTTTTCTTTTGTTTGTTTTTTTAAATAGGCCACATGTTGTGCAGAATTCAAAATTTGTCTCATCAACAATAACAAAAACACAAAAATCCAGAATTGTGTGCTACTTAAATGGTGAACATTTTAGTCAGTCAAGTTCAGATTATTAACTCTTTTGACATGAACATTTTGGGGATATGATGTAATTGATTTTTAGCCATATTTTCACCCTAGAGAATAACAGACACAGAATTTTGTTTTGATCATGAAGTACTAACATAGGCCTTACATACTGTATAACAAATGAAAGCAGACTGAATAGGCAATGCATGGAGTATAGGAAAAACAGGATTCTCCAACAGAAACATGTCAGATAGGAGTCACAAACACTGAAATACAAAAATTGAGGTGGGGCTTAGTTAGTGATAGATCGGTAATACATTTTAAGGATCTCACGGTCTGCCGATATAACGGAAATACATCTGAAAAAGGTTAACCCACAGCCCAGCAGACCAGGCTGACACACTTACTCCAGTCCTACGTGTCCACTACAGTTAGAAATTGATGTAATAAATCGCGTTGAGGCAAGGACATTTATGACTACTGTGATTACAAATGTCTGCACCCATGATCGCGTTTGAGCTTGTGTTTACAAAAGATATTCAACATGAAACAAGAAATCTGCGTTCAAGGCCCAGGAGGCCAGGGACAGGTGTTTTTCGGGCACTGGTGAACAGGGTTCAAAGAGTTAAAGGTTGATATCTACACTACCTACAAATCATATTAAAACTTAAATATTCCCAGATTTTATGTGAATATTTAAAGTGTTAGAATGAGTCCTCAAAAACGGTTTTTGAAAGATTTTCAGATGTTTATTATTAACAGACAGGTTCATGTATTCTCCAGCCAAGAAGCTTCTCCCACGTGCCACATAATTTGTTATGGATTATGCCTTTGATGATACTTGATAGTATATCCAGGGCACAGATGGTGATATGATTTTGCCAGGATGGAGTAAATCTAAAACTGTATGCAAACTTAAATCTGTACTGTCACTTTATTTTGCATTATGTCCTCCATGCAGAAAGGTTTTCCACAGCTTTGCCAGAGAATTTAAAAAGTGAACTTAAAAATTTGAAAAAAAATTAACAATTGATGTGAAATGTGCACCCAAACCATAACCTTCCACTATTTAAAAAAAAAAAATAAAGCAGGAAAGAGAAACTTTTCATAATGGCGCATAAAAGCAAGCAGTGTGTTAGAAAGAGAAATTTTTCATAATGGTGCTTAAAAGCAAGCAGTGTGTCTTTTTTTTTTTTATTTTTAACACTTGCTTGACAGTTATGAGAAAAAAGAAAATGTGTCAGGATGAACAAAAAAACATTTTCCCAACATACTGAAGTTTTCGGAATTTTTTGTTATTCATAATTCAAATGAGAAAAAAATTTTTCTTTTCTTTCTTCACAGTGCTTATATTGTATTTCATGTACTTGGCAAAGGGAAGTAATTTGGCTGCTGGTCAAAATGGTCAAATTGCACTGCAAAATTTACTATCAAGACCTTTGTAGAAATGTTGTGATAAAAACTTTTTTAAGTCTGTAACTTTTGTGAAATATTCTCCCTTTTTCTATACTCATTTATATATAGAGTCAGTGACTCATTCTATGGTCTACTGCCTATCCTTTGTGACAGACTATGTTTTTGTAGTTAAGATATATACAACTTTGGACTTTACAGTTTATTCACAGAAAAGATAATTAGATGAATTATAATCTCAAATCCCTCTCTAATTTTACATTCTTGGATCAATTTAGTCATTACATGTGGACTTTGAATAATGGGTTACAATTAAAAAGACAATTTCTTACAGCTTTAGCGCTGAATTTATTGTTCTCTCTGTTGACGGGATCTGTTTTTATCAAATTTATCAGACGTTCTTCATATCAGTTGCAATCCATATGAATCTTATACAGGTTGGTTTGGTTTTTTTCCTTGTATTTTTGGCTTGGTTGTTGGAAAGTTCCATTTTTTTTTCATGTTTACTTTAATTTCTGTTTCACACTATGAAACTACTCTTGTGTTGAAATGTCTTAGAATCAGTACTGATTGGAATTCAGGTCGTCAGCCACAGAGTGATTTGATCTAGTCTTGTGTCAGTTGTGACATGTGGAATGGGACATTATCTCTCAAATTTGTATCTGATTCTCTCATTTTTGAAATCTGTGGTCGATTTTGGTAACGCTTTTTGCTCGATTGCTCACCAGAAAATACATGCACTGGTACTTGATCACTTGATTTCTTTCCTATTACATGTGTATCAACTTTTGTCATTGCTTGTTTCTGTACCTGATAAACTGTAGCTAAATTTCATGCTGGTTTGGTATGAAGAAAGAAAGATAGCGGATTGCATTCTATCGCACAAACTTCATGTATACATGTATTAAATAGTATTTAGTTACTCTTTTCTGTCATGTGAATATCTCTTCCCTTCTTTGGTTATTTTCCAATCCCCTTATCTGCCAAATTGTGCTTAAGTTCCATGATTGATTGTGCTTCAGGAGTGAAATAGAACGGGTTGTATTTTGTCTCCGCGAGTTCATACAATGGATTAGGAGGTACTTTATAATTTGATGTGATTGTTGTCCTCTCCCATGAATATCTCATCTCCCTCATTTGCTTAACTTTTTTTATACCTGTTGAAGTCTTATTAAATTTCATGCTCAACTGTGGACAGAATAATACATGTACATTTGTATCAGGCTTGCACTTTGTTCCTGGAATATCATGACCTCTGTATTAGCTGGTATTCTGTTATTGGACTTTGTATGATGCAAGTTTTATTGCACTGATTTAGTTAAGTGATTGAACCATGTTGCTGTGTTATACCAGTGTTCTCAAACTTGTGATAAGTTCTACACCACTCAGGTTGATGAACCAGTGGATACCATAGGACAATTTTGTTCCTGCTCTGCAACAATGGCATAAGTTAATATTCAGTACTTTTGAGATCAACAAACTTGTTATAGCACAAATCATTTGATGAAGTATATCGTTATGATTCTGTTGAATTATCGCATAATGTTATTGATGCATTTCTTTTTGAATGAGGCTCTGCTACCAAGTAGTCATAGTAATCCCAGTGATCTGTTGCACCGTAACCTGGCATTTGAATAAATCCTATATCTCGCCCCAACTCTTACTGTAATCCGAACCCTAACCTTAACCTAAAATCTAATGCTAAATCTAATCCTAATCATAACCCTCCCTTCTGGAATTCGAATCTGGATCTAAAATCAGCAAGGTCTAATCCAGTGTCCCGAATCATTCAAACAATGCAACTTGCTAGGTTGAAAAGGGAAACCAGGCTGCAATAGACCACTAGGTTTATACTGACCATCTGGTCACAATAGTCCGTGTGTTTCTTTTTTTTTTTTCATGCCATTGAGAGCTGCTCAGGAATATCGTGAAGATATCAGTTGCATTTTGGCATAAGCCTAACTTATGCTACTGTTGTAGAACACTGACGATGTAAAACCTTTTTTCTGTGCGTATGCGTTTAGTATCCATTTACTTTTTTGTTTGTTTGTAACTTATTTGACTGAAAATGAGATTAGAAATTTGTAATTTCTGAGATGTAACGGAACCATAATATTCAAAAGTAATGACTTCTATTTGCATATATTTATATTTCATTTTATGTCAGAGTTTAAAGTGAATTGTCCTGATTTAGCCTAGCATCTGTCTTACATTACTTACAGGTTTACTTACACACTGCACTGTCTTTTTTGTAGCTAAGGGATCAGCTGAACTATTGTTTTAATGTTTCAGTTAATTGTACAGAGAGAAAATGAAATGCTTGAAATCATTGTTGAATTTGTTAGATGCACGTCCATCAATGACGGTGATTGTGCCCATTCCATCATTTTTGGCATTTTAGTGACATCGAACCTTAACTCCCATCCTGTTATTTGTTCTGAGCTCAAGACTTTAGGAATGTAAATAATATTGATGAATGGAGTTATTAGGGCAATGAAATGCCTGTATCGTTGGAGATTTCAGCTATGTAGTGGGTGTGCATATGGTTTTGGTATGCTGTTCTTGTGGCAGTCTTACTGCTGAAAATCATAAATCAACAATGAAAACCATAAATCATCAATAAAAACCTCACTTTTACATTAGTCAGAAAGCTCTTTTATTGTTGGACAGATGGAATAAATAAACAGATTATTGTGTAAATCAGGCTGCAATGTGCAAACTACTGATCAGTGGCTGTGCACAACAAGAAAGTTAGTGCAAAGTTTGTAATGAGCCTGAAGAATTTTCATTGTTTTGATTATATAGAAGACTTTTGAATGGATCACAGTAATGGCAATGGGCTGCTTTGAATGACCACTTATGAAATAATATTTGTCCTCTAGCCTCTTTCTTACAAAATTTATAGACCATTTTCCTTGAGCATTGTATTACATAGTTTGAAAAGCCATTAGAGATTGAAGATAGTAGTATAATCTGCAATAAAAACAACTACATCAATAAACTTTCAATGCAATGTTCAGCATTGGAAGGATAGTGTTCACTGTTCACCCCAATATTTTATCAGCTCAGGAAAAATATATCAAATTATTGATGATACATCAAGTTATTGATATTTAATTACCTGCTGTTTATATTGATTCAGAAATCAGTTTAGAGAATGAGATTTGTGGAGTAGGCATAGGAATTTGTTCTTAAATTTCATTTGAACTAAAGCCCCAATCAAGTAGTAAAGATTCTTGGAATTCATTTTAGCTATTTTAATAATCTAAAATAGCCTTCATTTTTTTCTTTTTTCTCTTGTAATAGTGTCAGAACTATCAGCAATAATACATCATGAACTTTTTACATATCATAATAGGGTACTTTTATAGAGATATGTGTGCAATGTGATACTTTTGTTCAAACCTAATAATTATTCTCTCTTGTACCTTTGCCATTTGGTCTTTTGATACCGGGGAATTGCAACAGCCATATTTAATGTATATTTGACTTTAATAAGTGCATAGGAGTAAGTTTTAAGAAAGAAATTAATTGTTTATTTTGTATAAATTGTTTTCATCCTCAGCCTGTAATGACTGATGATAGGAATGGTCCAAGAGATGACCAGTTCGTTTGTTGTTTTTTTCTACTAGGACTTGCTGTCTTTCTTCTTTTTGTGTATGTGTGTATGTACATGTATGTGATCTTTATTATGAAATAAAATTATGATTATTTGAACACGCATGAAATCTTTTGGTTTTTTTTTTGTTGTTAATTTGAAATTCAGTTTGATGTGAGAAGAGATAGATTGTAGTAAGTTGTCAGGAACTATGACAGCAGGTTCCATGTTGATTATTCTGTACATGTATCATGTGCCCAGGGCAAGTGAGTTGGAAGTTATGCCGGATGAGTTTGAGCTATGGCCATTTTTAAGTATTTCCTGACTTAGACACAAACAATTTTTTTTTTCATGAAACAAAAATTTAACCCCTTTTATCCTGGAAAAAACAAAATTTTGGTATCTGAGTCGAAAAATAGTTAAAAACGATGTAGCTCGAGATTGTTCGGCACGACTTCCAACTCATTTTGCCCAGGGCAAAGATATATATCTATGAATTTTGAGGGAAATACCCATTCCATATTACCCACCAATTCCACCATTTTGTTGTTATTGTTGTTGTAAAGTTCAAGTTTAAAAAGAATGAATAATGAAAGAAGGCAATTTCCATATCTGAGAAAAGAGGAATACAATTAGAGAAAATGTTGCTTTACAGCTGTTAAGGCATTACCTTCTCACTGCGGTCCCTACAGTGACCTGGCACATATCGATTACTGTAAAATGAACTAGTGCCTATATCGATATTGCAATTATTGCCTCAGCGGTATGCACAGCCGAGGGTCCCAGCAGGTTAGGGCCAGGGGTTGGTCTAGTTCATTTTACAGTAATTGATATGTGCCGGGTTGCCATAGGGACTGCAGTGAGACGGTAGTGCCGCTGTTAAAAAGATTTGGATTTTATGATTGGTGCCTGGCCTGTAATTCTAGAAGATTACTCGAAGCAACAAATATATGCAAATGTGTACCTGTATCAGCTTACTAAATTTTATGTTTAGTAATGGGCCAGCTGGGCTATATGTGTCTAATACCAGGGTCAGGAGTAGTTTAGTTTCTTGAAGCAATATGCCAATAAGCCTTGCTTGATCCATAGATAGTTTGCAGGACTGATGGATGCAGTTACAGTTTATGTACGCCTTTCAACCTCCTCTGGGGCAGTTATCTCCGTGACTGACGGATGCTCCACATGACTTTTATATACAGAACAGCTCAATCCAAATTGAGAATGTGGCAGTGAGCCTTGGTGGAGGGAGATAACGGAGTATTTGTTGTTCACATTTGATTATGAAACATTGTTTCCCTTGCTCAGACATTCACCACACCACACAATTAATGGGGGCACCAATCAAAGCAAATGTTAGGCAGGGAAGAAATTGCATTTATATCATTATAAGTACAAAAAACCTTTATTTTTCCCATATTAAGAATAGCAAGGCAGCAATAATATTGCATTGGAAATGAAAATAATGAAATAAATGTATACATAATGAAATAATATGTAATTGTGAAATAACTGAGCAGAGAGCTCGCTTGTACAGTAGTGGTTATGCATAACATAGTAGGATGTTCATAGAACCAAGTCACAAAGACAAGCCATATTATATAACACAACAGAATCAATAGAAAAATATGCCCATATATAAAATATCCAGATATATATTTGTGTTTCACCAAACAAACAAACAAACAAGCAAACAAACAGGCTCTGGCAAAACAGAACCACTTGCAGAAATCAGTGAACTGTCACCTTCCCATGTAAAATAAATTCATTCGAAAATCTTTGATTACAGATAGTCATTCTGAGCAAATATAGTGAATCTAAGAGCAAAACTTTCAATACAGAGAAAGTTTCTTGTAAAAGAACAAAATTTACAAAATCAAGTTGACATTTATGCCTTTTCGATTCTGAAAAAACAAAACACTGCTGCTATAAGAATTAAGCCAACAAAACAAATCAAACAAGATAAAAATAAACATAAAAAAAAAATTGTTAAGGAAAGTGAAGTAATCGAAAAATCTTCAAAAATCTATTCATCTTAATTAAATGTGTAATGCTGTCACAGAAAGAAAGAATTTTCATACAAGATTTTCACAAACATTGCAATATCCTGTTTCATCATTTCAGTTGTAAAAGTCTGAACTTTATTGAAAGGATTTCATTCACATTTCTTGAGAATTTCTCATGTTCAAACACCAAAGTCATTTATCCCATTGTTTGTTTGTTTGCACTCTAGTAAACAATGTAATGTTGATACACACTGAATGTGAATTCTCAGGTAGTATCAAATATAAAGACTCAGTATGGGGTATAGCATACAAAGTTTCAGGGATGCAGCTATTTCAGCTGTAGCTATTCAATTGTATTGGCCAGGTATACAGTTTACTAAATCAACTATAAATTCAACAGTCTTGTTATTGTTATTGAATCCATGGAATATTTGTGCTGCATAATATCCATAATTTTCTAATGTACTTGTTAACTGAAAAAACAATGGTGGATATTTTTCAGCTATTTCTGCATGGATTGCATCATATTTGTTCAAAAATGAAGTTCTTGAATTAGGAGAATACATTATTTTTAAAAATAATACCCATGCCAAAATAAAACAAGAATTAATCTTAACAGTAGAATAAAAAATTTAAATGCCTGTGCTGAATATCCAGATGATAGTCAACAATGCCAAATATCTGCAATAAAAACTGGCAATCTCTCATGTCTAATTTTTCAATGGATTTTTTTTTTTTTTTTAGTACAGCTAAGCCCATTCACTATTGGCGACAGTCCAGAAGTTTTTGCAAAATATAAATGCTGTTGGGCAATAAGGTAAATGGTGTAAAAAATGTGTGCAGTTACTATGGATTCAATTTTGGAAAAAGAAAAGGAAAAAAAAAAAGAGAGAGAGAGAAAAGAAAAGCTGTAGCCAGTTGCAGCAGATTACATCTAATTTTGGGTATACCATCCACCAGTGTGAGAGAATGGGCCATGCTCATCAGGAAATGAAGAAAAATTCAAGGATTAATTTAGAATCACAGTGAATAAGTTTGTATGGTGAGCTTGACAAGTACAACAAATGAGAACAAAAGAGAAACAAATTCAGAAGCAATTATGGATTTTTGCACTAAAATATTCAAAACATCTTAATGCTAGACTGGACATCAGGAAAACATAAAACATGTAGTCTGGCAGCATTATTGACAGATGGGGAGAACAAAATAAGGGATAATTTTACCAGCAAGCTTTCTCTTTTTACATGACATAAACTGAAACAAGAAGGAGGTGAGGGAAGGGAAAAGGCTGTTGCAGATTGATGGCTCAATGCAAGACAAATGACACATGTTATTGTTCAGATTTTACAGGGAAGATGAGAGAAAACTGTTATACAATATACTGTAATAAGAATTTATAATTTCACAATAATATATATACTGAGACATTTTGCAAAGATTAAACAAATGAGCATTGGATACTCACTTTTCGACATAACCTGGGCATCACAATTAAAGGAAATTTTATGGTATAAAATGACTGTTGAAACGAGACATTTCATTGCTCCAGAATTAAATTGTCCTAACTACAACAGATTTGTCAAGGTCTTGCACTGAATTAACAAAGCAGTCATACTTATGTATTCTATCACACCAATTTCATTATTCCTGATGTGCAGATGTGGCAATCATCTCCCCATGGAAAGCAGGGGCGATTGCAGGTTTATCACACACATGTATTAGATTTAATCATGCTTTCCTCTGTAGATCTCAATATAAAATCTTCACTCTGAAATGACACCTTGCTGGTTTGCAAAGCCATACTATGAAGTCAAAGAAAAACAATGACATTTCAATGCTGAAATAGCAAAAAGTTAAAAAAAATTACTGAATTTTTCATACTGCCTTCATGTAACGTCTAGAATTCTGCACTACATCTTAATTTGATACATACTGATAACAGTTGCTGAGAACAACCATTCAAAATTTTGAAACTAACAGAATATTAATATCTAACTATCCCGCCAAGTATCCTTAAGCTTTGTCAACTTGGCACTTTTGCTAGGGTAAACATGATGTCTGGATCATGAGAACAATTTGTTACATAGGATTCCTTCCAGACAACCGATACAACAGCCCAACTGGAATGTTGTGGCATTGCCTATTAGAACTGCATTGACTGTGGCACAAGTTAGGAAAGGAAATGCAGTAATCTAGCCATCAATGTGAGCTTTGTCCTGGCAATGTCGTACATGATGCCTAGCAACTTATTATCTTCGTGAAGTTGCACTATAGGTCAATGTCATTTTTCAAAATTTTCTCTTAAGAAATTGTATTGGATATCAATCACCATAGTCTTGAAAATTTATGATTATTTCATATACAGATTTATAATCTTCCTAGTTTTAATTCCATCCAAATGTAAAACAATTACTGCTAGCATAAAAAAACTCTTCCTAACCATGGTCTTGGACTACGGATGTATGGTCAATCAAAAAAAGAAAAGAAAAGAAAGAAAACGAGAGGGGAAAAAGCAAGAGAGAGGAGCATTCATGTACTAAATAACAATGTGGTCATTCTACAGAAGAGGGGAACATGTATCCAATAGATGAACATTTTGTTATAGATCTTTCCAGATATGCACAACAATCCCAGTGATTGATTGCTCTTGCTCAAAAGAGAGGCTGGGAAGTCTTTCTGGCCTTTAAAGTTTGGGCCAATGGCAAAACAAATTAAGTGATTAATGTTCACTCTGTTCAAAGATACTCATTTGTTAGTAAACGCTCAACACATTAAACTATTGTCCAACTGATTTAAGTATCTACCTGTCATAACTGAGCTGTGTTCACATTACAGAAATAAAGAGGATTCACCACAACAGCGAGAAAAAGAGTGAAAATAACAAAAAAAATTCAATTGTTTTTCAAACTGAAAAGATCTTAACCTGACAGGGATCCGGAGAAGGCAATATAGACAGACTATGCAGACTCAGTGAAGTTTACTGGAACAAAATGGGCTTTACATTGAGATTATAAGTACATGTATGTTTGCATCCACCAGTGAGACTGCTTAACTTATCTAGATATTACTAGTGCAAATCATAAATCAACATACTCATATTGACACTGTGTTAATACATAACCTAAAAGGTGACTCAAACTTAAACTCCCCTCCCCCAAAAAAAGGGAAAAAAAAGAAGGAACGGTACAAGTGTCCATACTTTTCTCCTGACCTAACAATAAAAAGATGTTTTTGATTTTTAAAAAATTAATTTGTTACTTTTTCTTAATATAAAGCTGGTATAAAGCTCTCTTTGGAAATTACGGCCGAGGTAGTCTCCAAAGGAGGCTGAAAGGCCAGAATTAAGTAATGAATGACAATTTGGAAATAAAGTAAAATTTTGAAAAATTTCTGTTCTGTTTTCCTTTTTTCACAGCTTATTCTTGAATTCCCCACCCATTTCCTACCTTCCCTAAGTGTTTTCATTTTTTATCTATTTTATAAACTTAGTTGCTCATTGCAGTCAATGACATGTAGTATTGACAATAACACACTGATTACAGTAAAACAAAGAAAGAAAAACATTTGTCACAAATGCCAACACAGCCAGTGTATAAAAGTGGCCTTGATAATCGTAATCATATATATTGCATATTGACATGCCACTCATATTATCACAGGAGTAATAAACATCACAACAGGAAGCTATTAAAGATTAGACCTCTCACTAGGCACACAGAGAAATGCTGATTTGATATCTATAGACAAAATTTACGGTGATGATTTTGTTATTTTGTTTGAAGGGTTTAATGACTGCTATACTTTTGCATTTAGTTGATTTTCAAACGAAACAAAATGCCAGACTTGCACTCTAGCAGTCATTCTCTCCTTCTCTCTAGTTAATTTTCTTTTTCTTTCACTCTTTCTTTCTCTCTTTCTTTCTTCCTTTCTCTGTTACATTATTTCTTTTATAAAAAAATTAGCAATCCATCTCTTGCCTGACAAAGTTTTTAGCCCCAACAACTTGTGAATCATGGAGTCTGGACAGCAATCAGATTGCTTGAAGACATACACTGATTATCTAAGCCAATCAAATTGAAAGCAGCCTACAAAAGGCACTCCTTCTTTTATATTAACTTTCTTTTCTGTCCAAACAATTGATTCTACAGGAAGAAAAGACGATTTATTATACATGTATTTTTTCAAGTAAAAAAAAAACAACAAAAAAAAACAACAAAAACCCACCAAACAAAAAATCTTGAAAATACATGAGAAGATGGAGAAAGTTATCAAATACAATCAGCCTGAAATAATAACTAATCAAGAAATAAGAAGAGTGTGGAGTTATAAGTTTCCATGAAATAAAGCATAAGCACTATCATACCATAAAATTTCTGCGCTGTAATTTCCACCATGATGATTGAAAATAAGAAGTGGAAATGCAAACAATCCTTCATTGTCAGATTCACGTTTAAAGATAACTGGAGTTTCAATTACATCCCGTGTGCTTGGGTACTGACTAAACAAGACTTTGGATGCATTTTTTTTTTTGAGAATGAAGAAATAAGCATCACAATACTAGCCTAGTAAATAAGGCAGGTGCATTATGCCATTCACACATACCAAAAAATTGATTTAGTACCGAAAGCATTTTCCTTCCTCAAATAGGATGATTGTGGAGTCACAACTCTTCATGAATCTGTTCACTGTCACACAGTGTGAATTTTCTACCATGTGCTTTTCTATCATGATGATTCTTACAGTTATCAGTGGTGATCATGCATCTTAAATGGTGATGAATATGATTAAATGTCAAACATTTTTATGCTGAATTTTAATGATACTACCATGGAGAGGCTGTATCATTCTCAACAACAAATCATTTTCAGCACCAGGTGGACAAATCTTTGGTTTGTTTATCTGATCTGCTGAGGAAAGAATTCAGATCATAACAAAAAGGAACTGTTTGATTTGAAAAACGTTTTGAGCATTACCAGTAACAAAGTGATTGTCAATGAAAATGGCACAAACTAAACAAAAACAGACTATGTGAAAAACAAGTTGAATGAAGATGCAGAGAATTTCCAAGCAGTCGCTTAACTAATGCTCACATGAAAAAAAGAATTATCTTTGTCAGAAAATGAAGTCACAATCACCTTTTTAGAAAGATCAGGGGATAATTTTTCCTGTGTTATATTCTCTCTTTCATGGCATCATTTTATTCTTATGTTTTCATGGTTCAAAATCTGTAGAATTGCACCTTAGGTACAACAAGCAGTTCAATCAAGATAATCATCACATGACAATTTTTTTTTGTTCTGCTCTTTCTCTCTCTTTCTCCTTTTGTCTTTCTTTCTTTTGTTTTTTTTATATTGTCTGACTTATTTTTCAGTGGCAATTTGATTGGACTTTCTGCCGGACTTTTCTTTACCACAAATACAGAATGTTGGAAGAAAACTGACAGAAACAAAATAGCCCAATAATAATTTTCATGAGAGATTTTTCTGCTAACTTTCACAATCATGATCTCCTGATGACCTCTGTACAGTAACGCAAGGAATCCTCTATGTCATAATAATCCTCATTAAAATTCCAAGTTTTTCCAGGAAATCAGCAAAATATTCATTAAGTGCTACATAGAATATTGCAACAAAAATAATCAAAATTGCAAGATGGATAGAAATCAGTATATTTCAAAATAAGATGAAAAATGCAATGTATTCAAACTACACCTTTAACCAATGGTGTATTCTTTTTTTTTTTTTTTTGCTAGCTTCTTGTATCTCATCAGCTTTGTAGGTGATGTAAGACAGAATTCTCTGACAGAGAAAATCAAAACTGTGAAGTTGGACAGATATAAATGAGTTTCAAACAGACAAAGGAGGTAACAATTTTACATAATCAGTCCACACAATGACACACTGAATGGCTCTGAACAGCTGCGTTCTCATTTGTGGTTACCCCAATACACAGCTTTGAATTCTGAAAAGGGAGAAAAATGAGAACAAAAGTTACTGTCAATCATGTAAAAATACTAAAGGAATTAGTTTGATCTCAAAACAGAAAAAAAAAGAAGATCAACAAAACTTGAAATTGAAAACAATCCATGATTTTTGAAAAACAATGAAAATGAGCATTGAATTAACCTGTATTATACAGTTCAAATAATTAGTGTCAGTAAGAATGGGAGATCGCTTCGCAGATTATCTGCCCCTCCCAAAAGAGGGACTCATGTAAGGGGAGATCATTTCGAATGCCCTATTACTTCCCTTTGCGACACAAAAGAGGTGTTGAGCAAGCAGCCTAAAGAGAAAAAATCACTTCACTTCTTGTCATTCAAAACACTGATTGCCAAAAAATTTGATAAAATTACAACAATAAGATAACATTCTCTTTACATCATAATTTTTTAAAAAAATTTTTCATGGTGTATGTTTCAAGCAAAGGGCACAAAAGTGATTTTTTCCCTCTTTACACTGCTTGCAGTGCTTATTCAATCCCTCTTTTGTCTGGCAAGGGGATGTAATAGGACTGAGCACAACGATCTCCCATTGAGAAGGACAGAATTATCTTTTGAACTAAATTTTGCTTCTAAGCAGATTTTGTTTATGAATGTTTTTGATGCTTTCTGGTTTTAAAAAAAAGGGGGAAAGAAAAAAAAGGATGAAAAAGAAAGAGAAAATGAAAAAAAAATAAACGAAAAAAAAAGAAAAGAAAGAAATGAGACATTCAATTTCTAAGCAAATTGAAATCAATGTATTGGACTGCAGTTGAACAGAGGGTCTACTTATAACAGTGGGATTAAGAAGCTGGGAGATCAGTCTTTCTATATTACCTACATTTTATTCAAATCTATTGGAGCCAGACTTAACTGCACATGAAAATTTATACAGAGCTATGTATTCCTATAGGATGACCATCACATAGTTTTGCCCAGTCAATTCCACTTTTAATGAAACTGATAAAAATAAAAAAAAGACAAGTAGAACACAAAAGATGGACATGAAAAGGTCTTTACCTGAATAATCAACTTTTCCATCGTTGTTCAAATCAGCTTCTCTCACCATCTCCTTGGCTTCATTCTGCACATATATTATTAGTACTCACATCAAAGAACAATCTTATTAATCAACGTTCACTCTTTAATGTTTTTCTTTCATTGGAACTGAAAACTAAGTTTTTATTAGAGGCAAAAAATATGTTTTGTTTGTCTCCTCCACTCAGAGAATAAAAGAATTGTTTATTCATTATCATAACATATAAGCTTCATAGTTCTGCATCACCAAAATCAAATTTCACTCACCGAGTCTATTGAAACCTGTAAATTTGTTTCACCATGATATATGATAGTTAATATCAACTTTAAAAGTATAATTTTTCCATGTGGAACTAGATCCTTATTTTTCCCAAGAAATTGCATGCAACAAAACAAAGGTAAAAAAAATAAATAATAATAATAATAAAAGAGCAGAACCTACAGATTAATTAAGAATGGATGGCAGAATACACATCTTATGCTGAATTGAGGACATAACAAAACAAAGCAGAACAAAATGAAAATAAACAATAAGCAAACATGGAAACAAAAAAATAGAAACAATTTATTTGGAGGAGGGAGCAGGAGGGGGTGGGGGAAGAGGACAAAAATGAAGTGTAAGTCCTCTACTGCTTAATCTTTCCATTTAACTTCCACTCAGTTTTCTGAAAATTTAACTCCCAAAGAGACTATAGCCTACTTCAAAACCATGAAATGAAATCTGGGCTTACCAAAGATATAGATTCTCCAAGCATCCTCATGACATTGAAGAGCTCCTCAGGGGCTATGAATCCATCATGGTTGGCATCAAAGGCTTTAAAAACTTCTCTGAGTTCTGCCTCTGGGTCCATGGTGACCTTGCGGGCAAAAATGTCCACAAACTCATCAAAGTCGATGGTGCCACTTCCTGAACAGACAAAGAGCAGAATAAAAAAAGTCTGATTTGTGAAGTCTGAGAATCTGAGATCAAATGAGAGGCATGGGTAGGTTAGTTGCAGTAACGTGAAGCAAAGTAAAAGTTCTGTAAGTGAAAGTCAAGTACTAGAGTATAGCTGACCCAAGTTGTTTTGATTCTGGGAGGAAGGTGTTTATGAGACTGGTGAGATAGGGACTGAGGTAGTCTAAAAGAGTTGCTAACCTACTGTAAAGTTTCTTTGCCAAGTTGTCTTCATCATCCAAAATTTTACTTTAAATATAAAATATTTGAACACTCTCTCTGTGTTCAAAATTCTCCATACACTTTAAATTTAGGCCAGTGTATAAAAAAACTCTCTCTTATTATTGATTAAGTCAAATATATATGTTAAAATACACAGAAAGGAGTAGACAAAAATTGAATCTGAACTGCCATTACATTTTTTATGGATGCACCTAACATAAATACTGCCAAAATCTCATTACAGAACCTCATACAGTTTGTGATTGGCACTTTCTCATTGTAATGTGAAATCCAACATAAAACTCTGAAATATGCCTTACATAGTGCACAAAATACATGTAATGGTAATATGAACAACATGTTTATTTGTTCTTGCTATCTAAAATTCTCACACAAAAGATGTAGTTTCCAGATCTAGATCTAGCCCTAATCTTTATTTCTTCACTGCCTTGTGTTAGTATTCTGTTAGCCAGAGATTATGACTAAGAATGCTTTACATATACTCACTGTCTGTATCCACGACTCGGATGAAGTTTTTGAGTTCATGAATGGACGGTCTCTGGCCCAAGGAGACCATCACTGAGCCTAGCTCGTCTGAGGTGATCATGCCGTCACCGTTCTTGTCAAACATGTGGAAGGCATCTCGGATCTCTGCGGGACAGAAGTAAACAATAAGAATGGAATACACTTGCACTAGGTACAACAATAGAGATGTAAGCTCTTTGATGAATGAAAGGTACTCCATCTCTCTAAACTTGTCTGAAAACTGTTTGTTTGTTTGTTTGTTTGTTTGTTTGTTTTTAAAGAATAAAGTAGAGAATAAAACAAAGAGACTGAACAAAGTTGCTAATCGAAATCATGATTCCTTTGCCGCCCTGTACCATGAGGGCTGTACGTTAAAACAATCGAGAAGATTCAGTGAAGTAGGCCTAAGCTTATTCCAAAAGACGTGAACGCTAATTATGCTATAAAAACTAATCGAGGATATTATAGAATTTCAATTTTTTTTCTCCATCAGTCATAAGCTTTCCATGTTGTAACACTGTGTCTTGAGCCTGCCTTGTTCTGGTGCTATTCCTGACAATTAAGGCTATGTAAATGTGGGACTCTAATGTGTATGGAATATTATGTCACCAAGTGTGATAAGAATTTTTTTTCCCAGGACGGATACATTTTTATCTTGTCATATCTAAGCTCATTCTATTTTGGAAGATGAAATTACCAAAAAATACATGAGAATAGAAAATCTCGATTTAACTACCAGCCATCAAGCTATTCTACCACGTCACCAGCCAAATATATTTCAGGCAGCAGATTTGTCTCTTTTGTACTAATGCTCTTGCAGCAAACCGCATACTGCTATTAACATTTTTGGCCAACATATGGGAAAAATCTGGCAACCGTTGATTAAACGTTAATGAAATTACTCTTGCCTAAAAATACCTTTGTGGCTCAACGCCAGGCGAAACTGATGGGACGCAGACAGCTGCCATAAGACATCGGTAAATGAATTGCATTCCAAAGATTGATCATTATCCCTCACTATTAGCTATTTATCGAGCACTTTCCTGTGAATTTGTTGCAAAGGGTTTTTCCCCCCGAATCTCTTAGATTACTAGATGCGAACATGAAAATCGTTTCCAACAGGAAGTTTGTTTCCACTGCGTGATATATACTAATAAACGTTTGAATGAAAGATTTCAAAAGACACCGGAAAGAACATAAAAAGATAATTTTATTTTATTAGCTGGACTTAGTGTTGCTGGTTGCCCAAGAATCTTCATAAGGATTTAAGCTTAGAAACCCAGATATATACCTCCCTAGTGAAATGCCACCGAATAAATTGCTCCCATGTAAATCCCATGTTAACCCAATTCACAGTATATCTCTTCCCAAATTTAGATCTTCCATCCTACTGTGAAAAATTGTGAAGCAATAAGACAATAAGCATGTTAAGATAATACTGCTCACGTATTTATTTTTTAAGCTCTTGATTTCTTATTACAGTCTCTGATAACTATTTTATCGTTCACAATACATGCAATATGCCTTTTACTTCATTAATATCGTGTTTGACAATTTAGCCGTAATCGTTTTGATGCACCTTTGAACAAAAACACAGTCCCACTTATGGATCTATTAGTATTGCGCACTTGCCGCGCTACAGACCCAAAGATAGGAGGGTTAATTTACTATCTCTGTACGGACCCCAGATGAAAGGCCAGAGCAATCCTAGAACCAAACAGCACTCATTATCTGCCGTTTGTAGCCAGTCTGTCAAATCTCTCGCCATTCGCTGGCCTTGAAGTCTGCCATGCCCTGGGCGGTGCAGTCTATACTTAGCACACCCCACATAGAGTACCCTAGCACGCCATTGATACGTCTCACATGCGCTGGTATAGCCAAGATCGGCAGCTGTTGGAATTTCGCGTACATATTCGTTCTTTTCTGCATGTATTTATTAACTGCCTGTTTCTACATTTGCCGCTATTTAACTTCCACTTTGTGATGGATGAATGATGCATAGATGGATGGATGGATGGATGGATGGATGGATGGATGGATGGATGGATGGATGGATGGATTGATGGATGGATGGATGG
>JBCEWB011005482.1:0-15034 GCA_039654565.1 Peronia peronii | reverse complement strand
ATGTACTTTTTTAATTTCCTTTTTAAACAATTTTGAAAAGCCTCTCCTATACAATAAACAAATCATTTAATTAACATCTCCTTTCGTGTACGGCAATGCCCTATTTACATTTTGTATGTTTTCATTATTACCCCGACGAAGAGCCAAGCGGGCTCGACAATTTGGCTAGCGTTATTAATTCATTTTATTAGCTCAATTCAAAATCCTTCATATTGTTTTTCCACTTTTTTGGTGTATTTGATTAGTTGCCGGTGGACAGTCGCCTTAATTTTAAGACATTTTTCGTTAAATGATGATGATGATGATGATATTGATGATGATGATGACAATAATAATCACGATAAGAGGGTGAATATTAGCACAGTCAAATAACAATAGACAATCAATAATATCACTACTTAGAGAGACATCAGGACAAAAACTGAGATTGGAAAAGCGACAGCACTATTTTATCAGTTTCTACTTTTTAAACAAATAGTTACAGCGATAATAGCACTTCCTTACTTCAGCTCCATGTATCTGTCAGAAAGTTCTCTTAATTTCTCCTGTATAGCTCACTATCCCGTCCACAGCTACCACACTGTACAAAAATGTTTGATGCAGAAATACGGCAAAGCGTTCACACCAAACATGTTATGCTATAAAAATACAGCAGAAAACTAAACAAGACAAACAGAACACCTTGCTGTAAAAGTCTTTTACAGTCAGGATCTAAAACAGTGTAAAATTTTGGCATCAATATAATTATGTCAAATGTAATCTTGCTGTAATGTGCTTTTACGGCTAGGATGTAAACATACGAGAAATCTTTGGCACTAAAAATGTCACATTTCTTGGTAATTACCATTAAAAATTTTGTTATTTGTTTCAGCAACATTCACTTCACTTGCGATCCTGGTATCGGTATGATGAAACCCCGGATTACAGCACTGAAAACTCTATTAATTCCATGGGCTATCCTCTTATTATTCATCATAAAAATTGACGAGTACGTTCTTCCTGTTCTGCATGATTATCACCATTGTCATCGACGTATTTGCTGATACCCCAGGTGGTGTCGCCAAAATCGAACCTATTGACGTCAAAGTCTTCGTCGTCATTAGGACAGAGGTTTTTACCAATACGACTATTTTTTATAGAAAGACATTACAAGCAACAACACAGACAACAATGAACAACATGGATAGAAACCGGTATTCACATTGCTATATTACAAGACTAATCCTCATTGATTAGGAAATTTCTGAAAGCTTAAGACAAGGGCCGAATATGATAGCATTTTGATGAAGACAAAATATTTTTAGAAAGAGGGGGCTAAGCAGAGATTGTATTTTTAAGCATTAATGGACTGCCCTATGTGAAAATGACGAAGATGAAGGAAAGAACCCACATTTCGTCTAGCTCTATAAGTGTTCTCGGGCCACATAAGGGCGTTTAGCGCTATTTAACCGCGTAATCTATGCTAAACTTCCTGAGCGATTAAGAAGCTGGTTTTTCCGCCCTGTAAAGGATAACTGAACAGATGGAATCCATCACGGAGAAGAGACGTTAGAATCGATGCCAACCCATAAAACAGCAACAGCCCGGGGCGAGGTTGGGAAATATAACTCCAGGTTAATGTGACACATCCTGGCAGAAAAAAAAAAAAAAAAAAGAAATGAGGGTAGGAAGGATTTGGGGGGTGGCGCATCTTTACATTCTGGAGGAAAGTATAAAGAGTTTGTCTCTATATCTCAGTAGAAAATACTGGGTTCGAATTAATTAATGAATTTATTTTAATTTACTAACTCATGATGGCCAAAGTGGCTCAACCATTCCTCGTTGCTCCTTGAGAAAAAAGGTCTGAAGTCTAGCCTTCTCAGATGACATGATAAAACCACACATACACATACGCAACACCAAACAGGAGATTCATCAGGTGGATATTCTATTCTTTTCTTTTTTTCATTTAGCCTGTTCAGTGTCATATTCCCGATAATTCTACCATGGAGCTGTTCATTGTTTCAATCACATGTATTATATACCTGAGCTATTTCTTCTGGTTTTTTACAAAAAAAATTCCACGTAGGTGTACAGCAAAAGTGTTCAGCCGTGAACAAGAGTGAGAGATAAAGTGTTCGAGTCATTTATAACAAGAGTGCGTTGGAAAGAATAGGCAGAAGAGCCATTGTCCGGCCCGACAAAACCTGGACATTCAAAAGTTTTTAGGTGGACGTTTTTCCCGTTTCATATGCATACTTACATGGATAAAATTAAGGTATCATATGATAACATAGTGGAGTCTTGCTTGAATCCTTTGAGATGATCTGCGGTTTAACTTCACAAATTAATTAAAACCGAACACCAAGTCCAGTGGAACATTGCGTGTTGAAAGTGGTTAGGCAAGATAATTTCGCATCGTTGTGTTCGGCGAAGTCGTGGCATCGCGAACCTACACTCTACTTCAACGAGCAGGAAGAAAGTTGGGATACCATTCTTTTGTCGATAATTAATAACACTTTTATATAGGGAGAACTAACGTTTATCAAGAATTACAGAGGTAAATGTAGATACCAGTGGACAAAAATATGAGTGTCTAATTCAAATCCCTCAATGTCTCTACCTTTTAATGATGAATTATTAATCTCTTCATCTTTCGTCATTTTGAATCTGGTAAACAGACCCCATTCTTGAAGTTTAAGTGCCTGTAAACAAGATCTTGTTTATACCCTTAAAATGCTGCAATTTGGTCAAACCTTATTAATTAACGCCTTTTCATCTCAGGGGCAATGCTTATCTAAAGGTTACCACAATACAGGTCTTTGTGTCGTTTGAACGATTCACTGTTTGGCCTGATTGGTCTCAGCGACCTTTTCTCCACACGAAACGATATGCTATAATAAAAGTTGTCGGAAGAAGATTAAACACAGGTTAAGTATAGACTAAACTTAGGCGCATTATTTTGTAGACAATTAATTAATTCTATGCATTTCATTTTTATCTTGATCATGGGAATCAGTAATTGGGTAGGAGTTTGTCAGCTATTGCTGCTATCATCGAAAAAAAAACAGAAACGGAAAACTATGTTAGATCACACCAAAAATATTGAAAATTTATTGCCGCCGCCATTTTACTCGAAATTCCAGGGATCTAAAATAAAAACAATCAAACTCAAATTAGGACCAAGTGAACACTGTTGTCAGGTCTCTATAAACTAACCATTAAAGAATAAATTTATTTTATTGATACCGAAAACCTGCACAATGGTACTTTCATCCTTTTCTTATAGGCCCGCAGACCATGGTTGGCGCAAGAAGACAATTCCACGGGATCTCCTGTGGTAGGAAAGCTGGTTTCATCAGCAGATGGCCGTTTTAACTGCTAGCCTCAAATACGTATTGTGTTTCGGCGCCACTAAGTGCTAAAAGTCAGATATAACCTGGGAGATCATAATTACGTGCTACATATTTGACGTCACGAGGCTCAGAAATAATGTAACCATCGGATTGAAAATAGTAATGTCACTGGAACCACGGAACCAGTGGCGTCATCAGGCGTGGGGTGTCACCAAATTAAATATCAGTGACGACGGTAACCTGATCCATCATGAAAGTGCTTGATAGCCATAGCTTTATTACCAGCGGTGGCATGGACTGGCTGGCTTCAATGTCAGGTTTGTCCTAAATATAATGAAGCTGCTTGAACTTTCTAGACCGCCTGGAACACACGAAGACATTTGACAAGAAGATCCTTACAAAGCCAGCAGTGAACGCCAATGCTGACACAATCAGGCCATTCTTGGCAGTGTTGAGTCATTTTGTCTCTATAAACTCAGGAGATTAAAGAAACGTATACGTATTACCAGAAATGTCTATCCTTAAGCATCAAAAGTGAGAAAAAGACGGATGAAATTAGCATGGGCGCCTATTAAGCAACCATATATAGCCTACTATTTAATGATGTTTTTATCTATAATTATTATTATATTGGTATTACACATTGGACGGTGGTTGTTTATATCACCTGAGTGAAGCTATCGACCGAATGAATGTCTATGGTCTTAAATATCAACGCGTCATTATAGCCCAAATATTTGGTGACGCTTCTGTTAGTGCGAATGTTAAATAACAGAAGTATATATAGATTGTTACCAGCGTTCATACCGTATAACAGTAGATAAAATGTGTTGATGTCATTCTGCAGGCATGGTCTTGAACGGATAAAAGAAGCAAATACGCCACATAAAGATAGACCCTCAATTTATTTGACAGACTCCTACTCGTTCGTCTAATTCTCCCTTCCTCTCTATTTGCTTCTCTCTGTCTCTTATTCTCTCTTCTGCCGTATCTAATGACGAATATATTCTCCCACTATCGGATCTTCTTACTCACTTGCGTGTGTCTCTGTCATCCTTTACTCAACCTCTCTGACAAGCTCAGTTATCCATCTTTTCCAGTATTCATCTCTGCCTTCCGAGCTATCTCTCTCTCTCTCTCTCTCTCTCTCCCTCCCTCTGTCCCTCTCACTCTCCAGGCCCTTCTCTCTACACCCTTTTTCTCTCACATTTTCCGCATGTTCTCTTTCATGCTCTGTTGTATTTCATCTTTCTCAACTGTCAATGTCTCCTGCCTCTCAAACTCTATTTCTGCATGTATTCCTTTTCCCCATCACTCTCCTTTTTAGTATTATCTCTCACATTCATCCACTGTCTTCTTTGTAATATTGTTCTAAGCTCCCTTTTTACCTTTTCAATCAACATGGATCTTTTCAAAACTCTAGAAGTACAAAGTACGAAGTGATATGTGGCAACAATTCCTGTATATTCAGCATTTCAACCTTAGAACTGTACCTGTCCCAGTAGGTCTTGACTTCCACACTCAATACGCCTCATCGTCACTGACTGTCTTCCTTATTGTCTTTCCTTACTTTTCACCTATTGTTTTTCTTCTTCTTGCACATCATTCCCTATCCTCCCTCTATCCATATCTCTTTTCTCAATCTTGATTCTTTTTGTTTTTCAGATTCATTTTTATTATGTCCAATTCCTAATGTCTCAATTTCCCTTCCACCTCTCTCTCTCTCTCTCTCTCTCTTTTTTTTTATACTTCATTTCGCCCTCTTTCTATTTATCATACCTCCTTATCTCTTCTCCTCCTCCGTTTATCTCTCGTTTTTGTTCTCTATATCTTCTTTTTCTCTCTATCTCTTGCTTGTACTTTCTGTATTTTCTTTGACTTTATTTCTCATATACCTTTTTCTCCTGTTTTTCTATCTTTGTTTTTCCCCAAGAGGTGTGGGTTTTTTTACCAGTATTGCTCCCTAACTGCCTCTCTCGTTTCTTCTAACAGTTTCAAACAGTGTCTCTGACCGCTCCACTTTCAGGTCAATTTCCTTCTTTAGTTTAAAGTTAAGAATCCAGTCGAAGTTTTTTTGACGTCACAGACCAGTCTATGGAGTCAAACTTTATGGCTTCGACAAAAGCCATCTCTAATCTGTGACATCGATGTCACCACTCGGTCTGCTGACATCATGGCATGACTTCCGCCATGACATCTAAGAGAGTCAACTCATATCCGGTACTCTGCCGTCAAGGAGACTAGTCTGAAGTCACTTCTGATCCCGATACAGACCAAGTGACCACCATAGGGGAGACAGACTTGACAAATTCAGAATTCTGTGAACAAAGAAAGAGATTCTTTAAAATTCTTTTTTTTTTTTTTTAAAGAAAACAATCACCTTTTTGGGTTATTCGAAACATGCAAAATAAACATCTTAATAAAAAATACTAGGGGAAAAAATCATCATATTCATATTATGGTGACTTTTCCTGAAATTCCCTTTACTCATGTTTAATAATTTCAAAGGAAAGGGTGATTTTTTTCCTTCTTCACAATGCTTATACTTCCTGTTCCCGACAAAAGGAAAAGGATTTGGCTGGCGATCGAAATGTCTCATTGGTGCATCAGTGATAATAAGCACCAAGATCGGTTGTTTTCTCCCACAAAGAGAGGGACAAAAATAAAGACGCATTTTTTCGAGAGAAGTCACTATTTCTTTTTCTTTTTCAGGTGATTATAGAGCCAACCTGTAACTTTTATCTGTTACTAGGATGGATTACTTCGAGCATTTTTCGGCGGAAGAGAGGACAAAGATTGTGAAAACTGTATTTTGCAACAACAAAACAATCCCCACCGGCATACATGATCACACGTTTTTGCAGGAATGTTTAGAAACACTGGAAGTAGGGTTGACAATAACAAAGGCCATAAGGGCCCTAGGTTTACAGTGAGGACGCCGGTTCAAGTTACAGACGTCAGGAATCAGTACGAACAATCACCTTCACATGGTGGGGACTTTTCTTCCCAGAGTATTCGCGTCGAAATTTCCTCTGAACAAGAGCTGATGACTTTTGTTGCAAAATACAGGTCCACAATCGTTGTCCTCTCTTCCATCAAAAATGTTCGCAGTCATCCATCTTGGTATCAGGTAAGAGTTATAGGTCTGCTTTGCAACGTCCATGAAAAAGAAAAAGAAATAATAATTTCCATCGAAAATATTAGTCTTTATTTTTGTCCCTCTTTCTGCTCCTGTGCACTCCTGAAATACATCTCTAGATTAAATGTACTGGTATGTGATAATCATGGGTTAGTGCAGAATTTGCAGATGAAGGGTAGTGTAACTGTTTTGTTTTGACTTCACATTTTGTATTCTTCTCAACACACACACACACACGCACACACACACACACACACACACACACACACACATGTTAGGGCGCATAGATAAGTATGTCCACTTTTCATTTTATCCATTTTCTGCGGAAATCCTTAAGGAGAATAGAATAAATTAGCTCCAGAGTCCCATTCCCTCTTTCTCCTCTCTGGATTTTTCATCCATTAGACCTCATATTCTTTTTTCATATTCAACATGTTGAAAACAACAGCACCAGCAACTATTGCAAATTGCTACTATTATCACAACTACTTTAAGACTATTGTTCTTACTATTATTACTCTTTCTGCTATTGCTACTATTACAACTACAGCTACACCCATTATTGTCACTCCTCTGTTTCTATCACTACTAATTGCAACAAGTATTACTACAAGTTTAACAAATAACCATTACACCTCTTGGTGACACAGTAATATTCAAAGATAAATGGACTGTCAAACTGAAATACAAAAATACACTCTATTCATTGCCTTTGTATGAAAGCAAGACCGAGAAAAAAATGGACGTAAGGAATGTTCAAAAATGCATTAGGTTCATCACGCAAAACTGCCTTCCTAGTTCATCTCCTATAAAATTAATGTTTCAGTGAGAGGGAGTAACGGAGAGAAAGACAGAGAGAAAGAAGTAAGATTTCCATCATGCCAACCAAAGAAAGACGTGAGGGATACTAAGGGACAGAAGGGAAAGGATGTAAAATTTCAGTCAGTAATAATCTATTAATTATTATGCAAAAAAGCAAACTGGAAAAAGCTATACAGAAAAAAATAGGTTCAAAGGAGAGTGCCATTCATCAACACATGTTTTCTTTCTTTCTTTCTTTCTTTCTTTTTCTCTTGTTTTCTTCCTTTCTCCTTGCTTTTCTCCTTTCTTACTTTTTCGTTTTCACTCTCTTTCTTTCTCTGCTCTTCCTCCCTTGTGTTTTTTCTTTCTCTTTCTTTCTTTTTTCTTTCTTTCCTTCTTTCTTTTTCCTTCTTTCTTTTTTCTTCTTATTTTTTCTCTCTCTTTTTTCTTCACTCTTCCTGTCTTGTGTTCTTTGATTCGTTCTCTTTGTTTCTTTGTCTTTTTTATTTCTTTTTCTTTCTTTCTTTCTTTCTTCTCTTACTGGGGTTAACTTTCATGTTTAGGTTTGATTTTTGAAGTCAAATATTCCTGATCAATCGGTGTGTTTTGGGCTGCTGGTCAGCTTGACAATGGTTTTTGGATCCTGGGAGATTGTTTTTGACCAGTCTTGTTTCTTCCCTTTGCCAGATACAAGGGGTGTTGAACGGTAAAGAGAGAAACTTGGCTTTAATACATCATGACAAAATCCAGAAAAGATTATGGTGCAAAAGACGTCATTGGATATTTACCCGGACCCTAGGGTATACAAGTAGATTCTCTGCTCCCACCTGCAGGCGGTGAAAGCCCGCCGTCGGTGGGGTATCTCCCATGGAATGCCATTCTCAATATTCCAGGGGTGACATTTCTTCTCTCTTTTTGCTTCTGTTTTCTGTCCTGCTCTCGTCTTCTAGTATAATATACTCAATCAGCCTTTTTGACATGTAAACGTATTTTACCGTGTTTGCACAATATAGCCGTGATCGTGCTGATATGTTACATCCCAACACAAACAAACCCGGAGCAGTAACTGACAAGGAAAGGAGGCGAATGGACTGTGTTGGGTCACTTATTCATTTACTGTTAATACAATGATACGTTGTGCAGCTACCAGCGTCATAGCAGCACCACAAAATATTACTAATTTCACCACCGGTACCACTGCAGATACTGTTACTATAACAACAAAAAAAACGACACGAACATCTGAGTAATTGATGACCAACTTTGGATCATGCGTGGGCAGAGACGTCACATAGACCTACACTTACCCAATGTATTGCGCCTAATTTAAAAAGAAATTAATGAAGCATTGTTCCAGGCAGATGTTAATGGCTGCAATTAAGTACATCCAGGCTGTGAGAGTTTATAACGCCTTCTTTTTTCCCAGAAAATTGATCGTGATCAGGACAAAAATAACCCAGATTTATGTGCGTAGGATAAAAGGATGTTGACTACCCAGTTATGAACTATAATTGCAGAAGGACAAAGAGGAAAACGGAAAAATAACCGCAAAGCAACAACAACTAAACAAAACAAAATAAACATTCCTCTTTATGTGAATCTGTAGTTCGCGGAGGATAAATTCTTACAGTTTTCAAAACTAGTGCAACTTGAAAATACTAAAGGTTGTGTTTTGTCCACAAAGGGCAAAAATTAAGTAAGTTTGAACTGTAGATAAATCAGGAATGACTCTGAGTTAGTTGACATATGATGCTAGCAACAGTCCTTGTTGAAGATAAAGTTTAGCATATCGATGTCCGATGGCCGAAAACAAGATGTTCGTCCACGGTGAGCAATGTGCGGGGCTCAGGACATATTATTGACATAATACGTGTTCCAGTTTGAGGTAAATGCATATCGCAAATCATGGTACTGGCCGTGTATTCTAAAGCTTTTTTTTTTAAAATCCATTAGAAATATTCCAATTACAGTAAAACTTTGCTGATTCTCAAAATGCAATGGAGGGACAGAAAGGACTGGAGGAGGTTGGTGGCCTCATCTTCAAAGATACCACACGATATCAGCAGATGTCATAGGAAAAACGAAGGTGAAGACCAAAAGAGGTATTCACTGTAGCTTCCGCCTTATATAAATGTTGGGGATATTCACAACTATTTTTAAAAAAACATGTTTAAGTTTTCCTTATATTTCCACAACTTGCACCATCCGACATGTTTCTCAGAGCCTTTCGCAAATAGCCTGGTAAGGACTGATCTTGTCTTAACAGATCGCATTGAGATGACTGCTATAGATCTCTTTTTCTTTAGATTAAATTACAAATATTCTTGGCAGATAACGAAGTTACCTGCCTGGAAGGTGACTTGGCAAAAGCTGCGAGGAAGACGTTTTTGTTGGGAGATGATCGTCCTAGAGAGGCATACCAAAACCTGGACCAAAATTGAGTATATCAAAATCAGATTTGCCTCTGCGTAAACACTGCAGACCGCCACACGGACAAACTGCTTACACGTATTTTAATTGGGCCGATTAAATTAAATTATGTCGTTTTCTTTATGCAGCCACACATACCAAACATTACTGTAATCAGTAACAAGAGTCTTTGACATGAAGCCGTGGTTGCGATGCGCATCTTGTCTCTAAAACAAGCACAGTATTGAGACAACGTAAACTGTGGAGCTGATATTTATACCGAACTTAAATTTCTTATGCTGATAAGGTGCACTTATACATCTGAAAAAGATATAGCACATTTGATACTGATAATGAAATATGAAATGAAAAATTTATTTCCAGAAATCCTTGCTCTGTCCTTCTGTTCAACTAAACGTTTTCCAAAATGTCCAAATTTATTTATAAATCTAAGCATGTAAATGATTTGCATAAACTAAGCACACTTTCAAGACAACCTCTACGTACCACATATTTCACTCGACATCGATTAAATAAAAAAGCCTATTGACTTTTATTTCCAATTCATCCTTTCCCTTCTATGCCTGCTTCGTGTAGTGAAAAACACAGAGGGCAGAAATGGTTTACGACTTCAGCTTTCATGTGAGCTCCGTCTGGAAAAAATGACTGACGTCACGAATTATTAACGTCGCCATTAAGACGATTGGCTCCCTGTTGTGTCTTACACATATTGAAAACCAGCTTCAGTTACAGTCATGTTCATTTATTTGTACCTGTTCATGTTCACCGTAACTGAAGTCAAATCAGATGTAATGCCAGGAATATTCTTAAGAATCTTTGTCACAGTGGAACAGGCAGCGAATGCTTGCTCGTGTCTATCTTGCTGCTGTCAATGATCACCTCTCTGTGGTGTCTCATAAATTATATAATCATAATTATAGCTTTCTCCACACCTCACTATTCAAAGGCATACTCAAAACTACAAGATAATTATTATCAAAGATTACTGAACAATACTATTCATCACAGAACTCATTCCCGTCCTCCATAATGAAGTCATTCTCTCGAACACTGTCAGCTCCGTCATGAAATTCACCTTTTGTCTTGTATGCAGCATTCAGATATTGAATTAAATCTCGAGATCCTATCTAGCATACTGCAGCTCAAAGATGTTCAAAATATTATACCATGAGAATATGAATTAAAACAAAAAATGTAATTTAAACTCAAACCTCCCCAAGCATTGATTGAAGCATTAATTTGCTTAAAAAAAAGATTTAAAGCGTGTATGGTCTTTATATCATAGATATGAGCAGATTTATTGGGTAAAAGTCATAATCTATGATAGCAACGATTCCATTCTGTAATTCTCTGTAACCTCTGTAACGGGGGAAACTCCAAATTATTTCAAGTAGGCGTAATTGCAAAATCAAGATAGCAAAATCTAATGTATTTGCGCTATTAACTTTTCCTGTATCTCCGATTTATCTGGCAGCTGTTGCCGACTGGATAGCTGAATGCAGAGGAAACTTGGTTTCATAAGTATTTGTTTCTTCTGAACAGTACGGATATGAATAGAGAACATTTAGATCTATAATATCGCCCATCTCCCCACGGTACAGGCTCCGTGCGCTTTAGTACCGGTGATTGTCCCGGCAAACTCAACTGAAATACTCAATTTGCTAGGACTACATTCTCAGCTCACTTGGCTTTTACCCATTGATTCGCTTTGCTTGTTTGTTTGTGTAGTGCACCAAACACTGTAAGATACGTTTACACGTCAAGAAGAAGAGAGGAAAGAGAGCTGGACACGAGAAAGGAGAGAGGGAAGAGATGTCACCGCTGGAACGTCAAGGATGGCGTTCCATGGGAGACATCCCACCGATGGCGGGCTTTCACCGCCTGTAGGTGGGAGTAAAGAATCTGCTTTTATACCCTGGGCTCCCAAGGGGGATTATCTGTTGACGTTTGAATGTGTATCAGTCTAACAATAACGTTCTTTGTCTGTCGTTGAGTACCCATTTTAACCTGGATGGAGTCAGGAAATGTATGTACAATGTTTTTCCTAAGCAAACTGGCTTAATTTTGTATCACATTCAGGTGCAAATCTCACTACACTTACTTTCCAAGCCAGTTAATCCAGAAGACAGATAGAGCAGAGTATGAGATATCCAGTCTTCTGGTCAGTAGTTAGATCTGTTTGTGTGATTCATCTTTCACATCCATCTTTCAAAGTTTGGCACTAACAAAGAAAAAACATTCAAACTTCATGTTTATTATTTTCTCCCACTTGTTTATTCAGATGTCCATAGCAATTTTTTCGTATACAGGGCCCAGGCTTGATTCATAAATAGGGTAGATATTCTGACCAACAAAGGCAAAAATGACCCACTGGCAGATCAAACTAGTGAGACATAGTGACCTACATCTTCCATATTCATGGCCCTAAAAATGTCATTCAAAATGCTTCTTGCTTGTTCTTAAAGTCTGAATTGCTAAATTGCTTGCCTTTTTATGGTAATTGTATATTCGATGGTAACTGACATGAACAAGGGAATAAAGTTACTTTACTCCAGGGATGAACGTGACTTAAACCACGAGAATCGCTTAGATTGATGTTTTCTCAGAACCTGTTAGGAACAGACAGAAACAGATAGCTTGATGATAAGCCTATGTCTGTGAGACATGTCTGACTAAATGACGGTCAACATTTTATGGAAATGTAATAGGAAAGAGCTCATTTTCTTTTTCGGCCTCTAAACTTGATGGACTAGATGATTTAAAATCGTGTATGTCGGAGAAGCCTTGTTCTTTATTTGCAGTAGCATAGAGATATAACAAGAATGAAAACTTTATGAGTGTATTGCTTTTGTCGTTTTTGTCAGTTATCGAAGAAACATGGGAATTTAATGATAATTCTAGCCATGTGTAAGTTGCAAATAACATGATTTGAAATATTCCGAAAGAAGTGAGCTTTTTGCATGTAAGAAATAATTTTGAGAGTAACAGACATTCATTTCTGCCATCAACGGAATGCTTATCAAGCTGAGACAATGTTTCTTCAGTCGGCCTTGTTCTGATGCTATTCGTGATATTTTGTCGGCATGTGAGTGTGAATATATTTTTCGTATTGTGTCTCATAAACGATGAATGGCCTTTTCTTACGAGGACAAATAAAATATATCTTATTTCTGCAAGTGCATCAGAAACAGATCCATCCTGAGACACGCGTTTGCTATTCGTGAGTTGGTCTGCCAGGTTCTGCCTGTTTTTGTTCCTCGTTTAATCCAGGGGAATGGAGGAAATGATGAAAGAATGGACCTCAGTAGGGTTGGAGAAAAGATTCAGTAGGGGCTGGGTGTGGTGTGTAAAGGCGAGGCACTACGGTTGCTAGTCTGTAATTATATGTCAACTGACAGCGGAGTCACAGCTTTACACACCAAATCCGACCACTATTAAAAGATCCTTTAAGTAGAGGATACCTGATTATACCAGATGTTCTTCAGCTCTCTACCTCCATCTTCTGGGTAACTCATTAACAGTTGTCTATCCCAGAAAATTGAGAACGAATTACAGACAGACAGATGGACAGGCAAGGTTAAATTAAGAAATATTGATCACGATTATACGCATTAGGAATAGGTTCAAGTTTACAGTGGTAGTACTGTTACCATACACAGATCAATTGACCATTTGGAGTTAGCCGGAAAACATTAATTTTCAATACAGGCAAAGGTGTTAATATCAAACGTCAGTTTGTTACGTTATTGTTGCATTGAAAGGGTAACACTACAATAATTATTTATCAGAACATTCCAATAAACAGATACTACCACCTCACTACCATACAAGGTACCCTTCTGCAGTCTAGCAAAAGTATTGTACTGTAAGTACTGTCAGTTCCTATTTTGTGGATCTCGGATCCTTTTCCATCTCTTGCTCTTACTCTTTCTCTTGCTTTTCTTCCTCTTCTTCTTAGTTCACCACATCTTTCACCAGACAACATTCTCCCATCTGTTCCTATTGCTTTCGTCTCTGATAGCGTATTATATTACCTAGCATCGGTCTTACCTGAATATCCTAGAAACATACGTGGTAGAATAAATGTTTTTGAACCCAGATGAAGTTTGGTATTTATTGGGAATGCATGGAGCAATCTTAATCTATGAGCATAAACTAGTCCTATGTATCACATATTTACATCAGCAAATACAAAACAGTTTACCGCCATGTTTTTCCATAGATGTGCGATGCCATTTTTCTGCTTTTTCTGCTTTATAGTTATGAAAATAATAACAATAAAATCCAAGTTTTGATGCCACCGGAAGTAATAAGGTTTCCATGGCAGCTACAAGAGTTGTTTTGTCTGGCTCGAGAAATATGTTGGCCTAGTGTCACCATGGTAAAGCTGAAGTCTGGCACGTCTCTAGCTCTGTACTCTACATCCCTTGTCTATACCACTCTCAAGTCTCATATCTTTCCTACCTCTTCCTGTATCTTAGCATTGCAGCAATAACAAGATCATTGCACGTTTCCATCGACAGATTGTTATCCGGTAGTGAAACTCCTAACTAAATTAGAAACAAGCTCCTTTTTGTTTGGACGGTGGCGACATCATTCCAAGGACAGATTTAGCTCAACATTGCGGAGAGAAATCTTTGAAATCTATAGATGTAACATTTACTTGGATGTGAATCTTATCTACTCGTTATAGTTATGGTATAATTAGACATATATAAATATTTTATATATATTTAAATTCGTTTTTCTTTCCTCTCGAAAAATTAAGCATCCATCGATCCATTCACAATTTTGTCCTACTGAGCATGGCGGGCAGAAAACAAATTCAATCAGGGTTCAAAATATCTTTGTCAGGGTGCAACGTCAGCACCTAACTTTGTAAAGGCTAGAGCACCCCTGCTCCTCTAATAACTAATGGGAGAATACCCGATTTATCCCAAATTAACTTCATATACATATATACAGAAAGAAACTGATATATGAAATCAAATCAAATGCCAAAACAAAAAGAAATAGGACAAAACAACGAACACGTTTTCTTTGAGTAAACTCACAATCAGTTTAATCATCCAAAATAGCAACAGTGAAGTGCACACGTTTGCTTAACACTTTGAGTCGCAGGGCAATGTCGGGTGGTCCCGAGTTTAAAAATTCTCCCCTTACGAAAGTTGTGCCTTTTCTACTAGTGCAGACAAAAAGAAGATAAGTCTAGTCTATATATATCTATATATATCTATATATATCTATATATCTATATATCTATATATCTATATATCTATATATCTATATCTATATCTATCTATATCTATCTATCTATCTATCTATCTAT
>JBCEWB011005262.1:0-15036 GCA_039654565.1 Peronia peronii | reverse complement strand
CCATATTTTAGCCATTTACAGATGTTTCTTCAATATAAACAGTATATTTTCCAGTTGTACAATGATTATAGCATCTTCTAAGAATAAATGAAAACATGTCATTTTTGACCCAGATTGATGATTTTCTACATGCGAGCCCCCTTAAATCTGATCTATCATCATGTCTGATCTTTATCAGCGACTATTTCATGACTTCTTTGAATTGAAGCATAGAAATGAATGCTAGGACAATTCATGGTATTTTTCTGCCTTGATGGAGCAAAGGGAGACTCAACAGTTTGCCATGTTTTCATACGCTAGAAGTGTTTCACAATAAAGTACAATAATCATGTGATAATTCACATCTGTGCCTAGAATCCAAGAGTGGTACATTGCATTTAGAATGGATGCCAATAAATCAGTCATTAATATAGATGGTAATTGCTCTGTTTTAGCAGAGAATTGATCCCTGTTTTTTTCCCTTTCATGCTATGAGAATACTATCAACAGAACAGTATTTCATACTTTGAGACCTGATCTTTTGTCAGATTTAATCATGTAAATGTAAGTCCGCAGTCTAATTATTGGTAAAAAATAGATCCTGCATTCACTCGGTCTGCATTATGAAGAACAGTGTGATCAAACTCAGTGCATTCTAGTTTTGATACTAGAATATCATTAAACCTGTGTACATGAAATCTTTTTTTTACAGTCATAAATGAACATGTAAAATGATGTGAGCTAACTCAAATGCTTCTGATACTGATATAATATATGTGCACATGAAATCTTTTTTGTACAGACATGGATGAATCCCAGCATCAGTTAGTCAAACAGGAACTTGAGGGCCTGGAATTTGGAGTTTGGCCCAAGACGAGTGTTGGAGGTTATGGCGTGCTACAACATTTATGATCCAGAGATATCATTTAGCTTTGTATTTCTATTTAACTTTGCGTTTATTATGTGGCCAAAAGCAGTAGGAACAATTGTATGAGCTATTCAGTGATTTATTTTATTCTACTCAACATGACTAGTGGAAATAAATAATTTTCAGGCTTTTATATTACCATCATTATGTAACTGCATGACAACATTAGAATTCAGGAAGTGAGGACGTGCATTATTTTTTTACGCAGTATATTTTAATCTCTGTCAGTATTGTAACGTGACAATGCAGTGTCCACCACTGTCTTAGGCATCATGACAAATATCACTTAAGGAACACTGTGGATCAGTGAGATCTAATAATTATTAAATTTTTGTAACAGCTTTTCATAAAATGAGTTGTTCATGAACTGTTATTTGTTGTCTCTCCATAGGTAAAGTGAACAACTCAATAATGAAGTTCATACTGTGTGGAGTGGGTAATTGTTTTCATTTGAAGCAGCCTCTATCAGTAAAATAAAACAGAGAGAGGAAAAACTATTCATTATATTCATCAAGGACAGGAATAGCTTCTTTTGTCCTTCAGCTAACTGCTGTTCAATTCAGTTGCAGTCTATGCTGTCATAGTGAGCTCTGCATGCCATTTTCAACAGGAATCTCTTACAATATTGAATATACAGTTATGCCTACATAGTTCATGTAGAACATGCTAAGGTGTAGAAAAGGTCATTTAGTGTAGTCTGGCTGCACAGCTGACTAATGAATTGCTTTAGAGTAATGTAGTGTTTGAATGGTAGACCTCAGGCAATATTTTGTAGCTGTCACACAACCAAAAAAATCAGACAACAGGGTTTCGAGCTTAGTCTGTCTATCTAAACACAGCATAGTGCTTATTTGCAATTACGTAACTTAACTTCATGTGCATTCTTTAACAGAGGCAAAATGATACTTGTAATCCTTTGCCTCTGTTTTTTTTTTTTTGTTTGGTTTACTTTTTTTGTTTCCTGGGAACAATTTTCAAACCGGCCACAAGATGTGTATGCACAAGCAAGATTTTGTTTATAATGATTGTTTTTAATTTATTGCAGATTTTTACTATAGATGTGTTTGAATTTGTAGTTTATGTGAAAGTTGAAAGAGATAATACATGGACATGAAGAAGATATAAAACAGAAAGATATTCTTGTTTTCATGCTATGGAAATACAAGAATTTTTCTGAAGACATTTGGAAGGAATTCTGTTTGCCATACAGGTGCATTGTTGGCATTGGTCAGTCTTGAGAGACTATGCTGTCACACTCTGTAGAATTTATTCCTCTGGTCTTTTTACTTCGTTCCTCAGCTGATAGGGCAACAAGTGACTCATCAAGTCAGACTGAGAAAAGCTTTCTCACATAACCTGCCTTCTAGTCCAGGTGCTCAGAGCCTATAGTTTGCCATCTGCAGAGATCAAATTCCAAGGCTTTTTCCTTGATTTTTAAATCCCTTATGAAATCCACATTCCACAGTTCTTGAGAAGTATTATAACTCTTGCTGTTTATACATCATACTAGCATGGGCATCTCTACTATAGAAGAGTATGTTACAGTTGATCTGTTATTTTACAAAAATGTGCAATTTTGTTCATGGAGTGTTAATGGATTCTTTGTTATTGTTCTAGTGTTAAATAAGATTTTTTAAATTTTCATTTAAGTTTGTGAAATTGGGGAGAATACTTTGATCAGCTCATGTTTTATTTATTATTAATTTACTCCCATTTATTTTCGATGAACATTTTATTTGTTATGGGATATTTTGTGTTCCAGAAAGTTTTTTTTTACAAAAATATTTTCTTTCTTTGTGGGTGTGAAGAGATATTTAACTTATTTAAGAGTTTCTGTGTGTTCAGAAGAAAGATAATGGAAATGGAATTATTTGCATAGTGGAGCTATAAGAAATTGTTGATATACCAACCACCGTGTATTTTGAATCAGTACTAATAGATGCTTACTGTTAACTGATCAGTTGCCAAAGGAATATGATGTCAAGAGACCATGTCTTTCCTCAAGAGAGTACAAAATGCTTCAGCAGGAATAAGAAACAGTTTGTTGAGTCAAAATGCAAAGTTTTTTTAATGGCCCAGCCTTTTTTACCGTAGTACATATGTTTTATTAGCTTTGTGCTTAATATTAAACTTTATTCAGTTGCAGAGGGACTGCATATGGGCACATGATTTGTTGGAGACCTCACTACTGACATACAAAAACAAGTGTAGGGGTATTTCAGTTGTAAGATTTCACCTAATTCTCTCCCCCTTACCAGGCCTCCACTACAGCCTTTATTGCTCTGAATCTGAGACAGCCTGTGGCATATTAATATTATTACAGACTGATTTATATAGGAAACTTATGATAACTATCATTTACTTTAAGAGTATTAAATTTTTAAACATACTGCTATTCTGAGAGTTTTGTATTCCAATAAGAGAGTTTTGTGATTTTTTTTTCTTTTAAATTTCAGTCTTTCACTTTGGGATTGTCAAAGGTGAAAGACTCCCTCATTATTATTGGTAGTGGAACTTTCTTTCCGTTACTTACAGTAGTTATAGTGTAATAATGTGTAGTGAAGGTGGCTTAGTATTAAGCCATCTGACTCAGGAGATAAAGTTCTGAGTTCAAATCCTGACATTTCATTTTTGAGAAAGGCAATTTACATACATTTTCTGACTCAACCCAGCTCAAAACAGTACATAATTAGACATCAGACAGAGAATGTTTTTGTTGAATTTACAATGATTTGAACGTCCGACAGACAGTTGCCTTCTAGAAAGCTGAAAATATTTGTGAATGTCTCTGTTGGGTCTGTCAAGTTAATAATAGATTGTGGAGCATTTAAGAGCTTGTACTTATGGATAAAAAGCTCTATATCAATGTTATTTTTATTATTCATACAAGATATCTTAAAATATAAACTGCCATTCCTGAGACATGAACAGTACTGTCGTCAAAGAAAATTCTGATACTGACACTAGTGACAGTTTCTACTGACACTTTAGGATGAAATCACTGAATCTGGTAAAATGTGATCTCTTGAAATCTCATTTCAACATTGTTGTGTTATGATCTTGACAATCAAATGCCAGCTGAAAATCTGTCTCTTGCAGTCTTTACTTTCTGCTGGTGTTTTTTGTGTGACCACAACGAGTTCCTGGAGGAAAAATAAATGATGGTGCCATAAAAAAAGAAACACAAGTATGTTCGTGAAATGTTGACATTGTTTTCCCAATTTCAGTCTGTTTTAGTTTTTGGAATAAGATAATGGATTCATTGCCATTTTGGACTCTGTTGTTGTGTTTTTTTTTAGGCTCATCAAATAAAGAAATCACATTCTACAAAGATTGTGAATTTAACATTTTGTTTTTGACAGTGATTCTTTTTTTTTCCCCTTTAATGTGGCACATCATTTTAATGGTAGAATTTCTTATTGCTTTTAATTTACTGCTTAATATTGCAAATACAGATTTGTGTAAAGAAATAAATATGGAATATCCATGCTTGTACATGTATTGCATCGTACAATCAACTCATCTTTCTTTCTTCCATATAGTCACACATCTCAGAAATTTAGGAAAATAATATGAAACTTTCCTGTTATATTTTCAGATTTAAACATTATATCGCAGCTTAACCATAAATATTTGCTCCTTCTTTTTCAGTTTTTAATTACATGTACATGAAGTTGCCCACAAATAATATTGTCCACAAACTGGTATATGTCGAATCTGATAAAGTTAAATCTAAGAGATTTAAGACTGTATGATTGACTGCTTTGTCATCTTTATTTATATAATTATTCTTAAAGGATAAATTCATCAATCTATCCTGAAGACATCCAGTATTTGTCATTTTTTAGAGGGATGTGGATAGAGAGATGGGGGTCATGGAGGGCCAAGGCACAGGTTGTTTTATGTTCTATTTTTGAACACAGCTTAATCTGATGTCAGTCATCATAAGTGTTGTGATTAAGTTGAAGGAGTTGATGAACAAAAACCCTTTTTATGTGGTTACCACAACAATCATCAACATCTTGAACATGCAGAGGTTTGTTACACAGCATTCCACTCTGTTTTTCCTGTAAAATCACACTTTCTCGCAGTGAAATGAAAATACTTGTATATTAAATAAGCTTGTGTAGATTTCTAGATAGAACTAATCTTTACATTTATGCAAATGTTCAAAGTTTTGTTTGGTATATTAGAGAAAGAGGAGAGGACAAAAAAAAAAGATAATTTTTTGAGAACAACTGTTATCAACCAAAACCTACCAAAAGGAGGATGTACTAGCAATGAGAAAGCTAGATTCTTTGTCCTCTTTTTCCCTCTCTTGACTAGCATTATCATTTATATATGCTCTTATTTTCATCCTCCTCTGCTTCATTGTTCAAGTTTCAAGATTTGTTTGTGTGAATTCCTAGGATAAAAAGTGTTGTTATTTCCCTATGTTTCCATTTTGAGATAGTTTTCATCTTTCTGTCTCCTTTGCCCAGCTTTACCTGCAGTTTTTTATATTTTCAACTTATTTTGCTTCTTTTTCACAATTTGTTGATGTAAATTCCTATGATAAGTCCCTCCCTTTGTTCCCTATCCTTTTATTTTGAAATGGTTTTTCACTGCACAGAAATAGATTACTTTTAATATTTTCATACAAATGCTCTTGAAGAGAAATAACAAAGGTGTCAAGCAAGATAAAATAAAATTTAAAAAAACTTAGAAAATGACTGATGTTTAAAAAAGCAAAAAAAAGCAGACTGATAATTAAAATTTACTTTTAATCGAAACAAAGATAAGAATATCATTTACAACCAGCAGTCAGTATATTAACATAACTCAAGGCTTCAGCCTGACATGCAGTAAAATCACTAAAATAAACAAATATACTCAGTATGAATAGCATATGTAAGAAAAAAACATGCAAAACATTTTCCTTCCAAGTCAAAATGAAACACTGCAGTTCTCAGAACAGATCGTTTTCTTTTTTTTAAAAAACATTCTGATATTTTCTAAAACCATTTTCCTCTTTATATTTAACAGATGCTATTTATCATTATCGTTTTTTAGATTCACTTATGAAGATACTTCTGCAGTTCATGATAAAATCTGCTCCATTCTATCAAATACTTTTATGATGAGGCAACTAGAACACAATTTCCTTTTGAATCTTCACTTTGATTTCCTCTCTCACCGATTAACTCTCCAGCACTACTATGTTCCACACTGTCCTGTTAGCTTCCCTGTCTGTTTATACCAAATCAGATCAAATGAATGTGTCATAATAACGATTTATTCCCCATTCTCCTCCCTGAACAATTTGAATACCCTTGTTATGCCCGTGGATACCATCATTACATATTAAAGTGATAACTGTGGATAAAAATCACAGTCCTTTCCAAACATGATGGAATTTTGTGTATCTAAATGAGAGAATGAGAATACATGTAAATCAAGAGCTCAGTGCTGATCTGTTCTATCTCTGTTTGAAACCAAAAAAAAATTGTATAGTTTTATTTCCATCCATTAACTGATTGTAGACATACATATTATACAAAAGAAAGATACTAAATTCCTCTAAATGTTTTCACTTGTCTCCTTGGTGAATTTTTATTTTGAAATACAACAAACAAGCACTAATCTCAGAAATTTGTTAAAGCAATAACAGACAAAAAAACAAACAAAACAAGAAAACAAAATGAGAAGATTCTGAGCTGCTATAATTTCTCCTCTCCTTCTTCCACTTCCTTCAAGCTGACCATGTCCACCTGACCTTTGCCCTTTGTCTCTGCTGTGACTAGATCAAAAACTTCTCGATAACAACCTGGATCCACAAGAATAACCTGTGGAACAGAAAGCAATGTTTTTATTTCCACATGTCTTTGGTTTTAATCTAAAAGTTAACATAAAAAGTGATATCAGCAAAAGAAAAGAAAGTTGTGTAGAACTAGTGTCAATGCTAAGCAGGTGAATAGGCATGTAATGACTGAGCTGTGTTACAATAATTTCTTAAGCATCTGGAAAGAAAAATAATGGGTAAGTGGATGACTGATGTCAAAAAAAAAAAAAAAAAAAGCTGCACTGAGAAAACTGCAATGTAGTATTACATGAATAACTTTGAAGATGAATATTCTCACACAGAAGAGTGGTAGGTAAATAAATGTTCACCATAGTAAAGTACACCCAGATCCCTTTCCAGTCAGACCAGTATTTTTTGTACATGAACAATCTGACAATGACTCGTGTCATCTGGTTGCCTGATAAATGAATGCTCTTTGGGCACAATGGAGATAAGATAGCTGACACTAAAATAACAATCAGAACCTCTTTCTATATACTGTACCTATTTGTCGAAATATAATTCTGTAATCTCACTAATTTGGGGAATCATTTCAAGTCCTGACCAAAGAACCTCCAAAACCCTTAAATAAGATGGAACCAAGAATGGATTTGATATTATGATGTATCGTTTGATTGATGTGTTCTCAAACAAATGCAACAGAATTATTTAAAAATAGTCTGATAGCAAGACATGTTCTTTCCATTCCATTCTTTCTTTTTTATAGTTCAAAGCTCCACTATAATTTTTTTGTCATGATGATCTTTTCAAACTTTCAACATTTTCTAAAGATTTGAAACAATGGCAGTTTATGTCAGAATCATTTGATGAAATGTCATGATAGCTGACCATTTCTAAATCTGCATCAAAGTTTTCCTCCTCAACCTGAAGGGCCAACTTGCGGATACTTTCCCTGACTTTCTTGCCATCTTTGCCTGTAACAAATTGTCACGTGATATGAGATTAGAGAGTGACAAACAGCCTAGATTTGCATGGATATACTGTAGTAAGCTCTTCTTATTAATTATTAATTAATTTTGATTATGAAGTTTTTTCATATTATTAATGAAATTATGAAGTTCTTTCCAAAGAAACCAGACATCAACTACATATACTTGAAATTTCATGTATTTATACTTGTTCCTAAAGCTAAGTAATAATTAACAAAATTTATCCCAAACAGAACAAACACTACTACTATATATTTTAAAACAAAACATAACATTTTTTTTTATTTAAAGTAGCAAAAAAGAAAATGCATTCAGTTCATAAATAAATACATTTTTAATTTATACAATTTTACTACTTGTACAACTATGCCATCTCCATTAGCTTCCTGTGTTAATCTTACCTGGGACTGTAATGCGTAACTTCATGTGAGCTCTCTGAATTTCTAATGTTTCAGTTTCTTTTAGTTGTTTGATCACTTCAAGCGCCTGGGCAAAAAAAAAAAACTGGTTTAGAATACGGCAATATATTCCAAATCAATACTTCATGCACATCTGAATCTCCTAACTCATTCTCTCCGTAAAGCCAAATATACGGCCCGCCGATTTTCACCTATGGACGTAAAGCCGTATTTGCCATATTTGTGCAAAATCCACAAACTATTCCAATCCATTTCTATCCATGTTTTATAGTTACAGCCTCAATCTGACACGAGTGTCTACACCGGATGTAAAACAAAGATTCTTGTTTCGGTTTCAAAAGTTCACGAAGTGCAGAACAGTTGTTTTGAAGTGATTTGGACCCAGTTTTTTGTCAAGTTCATTCATCTGAACTCAGATTAGTGCCATGGCTGGCAGAGGAGTGCCCTAAACGATGTCAAGGCATCAAGGCTGGCTTGAAATGGAAGAGAAAGACTTTTCTAATGGTGATATAGATCTAGATCTAGAAAGTGATCTAGAAAGTGATGAGAAAAGTGGGCGTGGCAAGAAGGCAATCAGGACCTAGTAGATCTCTAGACCTAACGTTGGTAACTTGGAGGGCAGAAGAGACATCAGGGCAAATAAAGATAAAGAGGAGGTGACTGTTGTAGAAGTGCCAGCTACAACTAGAACTAGATCTAGATCTAGGATTCCGTTCAACCCACCTATATGGAGGAGCCCATATTTTTACCTTCAACATGTGAACACTCAGCCTCAAACTGGTGCTCAAATACATTGGATTATAACCTTTCATGGACATGAAATGCTGTCAACATATTCACTAATGGATTACCTTTACTTAGATGTACACTTTGGATAATACAAGCCTTCATGTGGTCTTCTCTCTTGGGTGGGTGAAAATAAATTTTGTGGAACTTACCTGAATTTTCATGTTTTACCTTTAGTTTTTCTTCCTCCTAACCCTACTAACATGTTTTCATTGTTATTTGGATATTTATTTGTGTTCTCCATTCAATTTTTTTTCATCAGATATAGACTATTATAGGGTTCCAATCAAAAATGGAAACACAATATGTGAAAATGTGACGCATGGTTTTGTAATTTTGTTACGTCCACATGCAAAAAAAATTCCGCAAGGAATGAGTTAATTACCAGAACTTATATTCAAAGATCAAAGTAAAAAAATTAATATATGTAATGTCACACTTGTAAATAAGCCTACAATGTTGGTTGGATCAAGACAATCATAAAGTGGAAATTATAAAAAATGAAGGTTTGGTCTCACTTGTCAAACGCATGTTACTCCTGGATACCTTAAGATCGCTACATTATGCAAAAAAAAAAAAAAAGAAAAAAGGATGCAATATCTGAGCAAGAGAAAATGAAGATTTAGGTAGATCAAGCACACCTGCTGTTTTGTGTTTTTAGATGGTTTCACAGAAAAATGCATCGACTTCATTGACTTCTCGATCATTGTGACTGGATAAGGCCTTTTTGTCTCAGGATGTACACATTTGTCTGCGACAATGGTGGCAATATCTCGAAACATTCCTTCTAACTGGGCAGCTCTCTCTTTCTCTGAGACCTGAAGCTCCCCTTTATTAAGTATCTGTACCAAGAACAAAGGAATGGAAATAAATGTAACACTGCTGTCATTTTATAATGACAGATTTCGTGTCAACACTTTGTGCCAAAAATATACATTTTTGTAAATCTAATCTATTGAGCATGTTTCCTCATAGTTTCTATCTGTGTGTCATAAAAAGAAAAAGAATCAATAGTAGCACAATTTTTTATCTGCTGGAAATTCAGCTATCTGGTGAATTAAACAAAATATGCATCTTGTCCTTCAATCCGCAGTTTTCAGAAGTATTAATTTTAGACTGATTCTTTAGGCAAGAACTTTTTTATTACAATCAGGAGAAAAAGTATTTCAGTGTTATATTTGATCAATACTCTTGTAAGGCTGCAACGCATGGACAATAACTCGACAGATAGGAAAGAAAGAAGAGCCCGTAAAATTGTAGTTTCTAAGATAAATGTTATGAGTTTAATAGACAACAAAATCAACAAAAGAAACAGATACAGACAAAATGTATATCAATAAGATGAGGAACATCAGGCAGACTTCATTGAGAGAGGAGGAAATGGAACATTTGATGACAATTGGCAATTTGGACCACAGGAGGAGAATCAGAGGACAGAACTAAACAGGAGGGAAATGATCACCAACACTATGCAGAGAGCATCTATTGATCATAATGACGATAATATAACATAAATCTGCAGTATTATTTATCCCATATAGCATGACAAATTCACAGCATTATAAAACTGACTGCTTTATACCTTCCAGTACTTACAAGCTTGCAGATTTCAGATTCATCGTCTGTGTCAAATATCTTTTTCAAATCTGCTATCTTTGCAAATTCACCCTTGGATACATTTGTGAATACCTTCTGGGTCTGGAGGACTTCATCAATATCCGTTTCACTGATCAGACATAGAGAAAAAAGAATTAAATGTCAAAATGTATAATAATGATCTCTTCATTTCTCACTTTGATCTACTATTAAATATTTTCTTATTAATATTATACCATTCATTTCACATTTCCCTTTTTTATATCATGATACACAAAATAAATCTAAAGTGAGATTAATTTCTAAATGTAATATGATATATAATAGGCCTATACATAAAAGTGACACAGGTAGCACTCTCCAATGTACAAATTGTGACTGCCATTTGCTATCTGCACATGGAGCATTTGAGTAGATTTTGGCTGGAGCGAAAAGAACCTGTTTTACAGATATTGCTGTTATAGTACAGTGATAAAAATCATCATGCGATTATGTGTTTGAATGGTATGTAACATATCAGGAAGGTAACTTCAAATGCTATGACTAGTTCCTATAAAAGTGTTCTTGCATGTATAGTGCCCAATTTTTTTCTTCACTAATCTCAGATACCTCCAACTTCATCTGTATGTGAATAGCGCTTTTTTTTTTTTGTGGGCTTTGCTATTTGCATAGCCACCATTGCTTCAAAGATATGCACATTTCTTATTAGTCAAAATACTTTGAAATTAACAGAGGACATAGAGGGGGACTTTACAGTTGACTACACCTGAGTTGAACCCTGATGAGTCGACTTTCAGATGTCGATCTTCTTTTCATGGAACGGGTCACGGCGCTTCTTTGCTTTACTAAAAATCAAACTGATGAATCAACATCGACTCATCCGTATTCACTAATGAATCGATCTTTTTCTCCTGTCCTTATAAGATCAAAGGTAAAAGCAACGCTTGATAACTAATCTCAGCTTGCGCAGCACTTCATCTCAACACATTTATGCTCCTCCCGTCACGCATGGTATGACAATAGGTCACCTACAAGTATAACTGTCAAACTGATTCACAAATCAGGACTAAACACTCCGTCAGACTATGTTGATCGGCTACTGTCTCCTCCTCCTTTTCATATCTCATCCACGATCTCCCCTGTCTAGCCGCAGATGCTTCGCACTTACACTGCACACCCCCTCCCGACTGTGAAAGATGATGCAAATTCAAGTAAGCTGGTAGGAAACGTAGTGCCAGCGAATGTCTTTGATGCGGAGAATTCTCCAGTGGTAGTGCGGTTCACATGTGGATGTTACCTCGAGAAAACCCCGGGAGTCAGATTTTGTTCTTCTCATCGCGGTAAACTTGCTTGCCGGACTAGCGGGTGCAAGGTGTTAAAAAAAAATCCACCCCCCTCCCCCCATTTCACAGTTTGCAGTTTGGCCAATTAGACCTAGTTACGCTTTTTCACTAAACTATTGCGGTCAAAATGAGAACAGTGAGGTACTGCACTCTCTCCGCCCGCTCACAGATAGATTCCCGCAGATAGATTCATCGCATGTAATGTTATCATCTTGAAAAAGGCCTGGTAGAATAGAGTGTAACACATATACGTAACATGAAGTGGTGGGAGGAGTGTTGGAGGGCGACGAAGCTGCATGCAGCGATCGTGCTGAGTTGAATGTTCAGGAGGCAGGGTTGGAAACGGTGGACATTGTCAGTTTACACGATAGTGAAACTAATATGATCGATGACAATGGGCGTCGATAATAATATTATGTTAAAATTCAACCAAAAGCTAGGTACAGCTCACTGAAAATGAATGGAAGAGATCAAATTTGATGCTCAATGAAAGAATGCGTGAGGGGAAGTAACCATTATAATGCCCGACAACAGGTCATTCCAAACAGTAGTGCCTATTTTTAGTTTTGTAGTCTTTAGTGAGACACAGATGAGTTGACTATGGATGAGTCAATCTTATTTTTACTTCCCCACCAGTACTGACTTATCCATAATCCAGTGTGTTTGCAATATCCCTTGATATCCCTTGGTAAAACAGGTTTGCCCAATTTTAATCTAAATGTAGATAGTGAACACACTGATATATCAAATGGATGACTGTGTTTGACATCACCAAATTATCTAACCAACAATATTACTGCTGTTCTGAGTGTTCCAAACTACCATTGTTTATTGGTTGTTTACCATCTAAATGATGCATTTGTTACTAATCTCTTTACAATAAACTTAAACCATATTTTGAATACACAGTAAAATTTACTCACATTTTGTTTCTCCATGATGTCACCTTGTTTGGATAGCAAGCAATTTCAAAGCGCTTCCCTCCTTTCTTCAGTCTCACTATGGCTACATTCGTTAAACGTTTTTGATTAGTAGGCTGTACAATTTTGCCTGCCATTTCTGTCTACCATCTGTCCCCTGCAAAGACAATTTAAAAAAAAAAAGTATAATGTGGGTGGTAGAAAGATTTACTTATGCCAGAAGGCACAATTTGCAGCCATTTATCATGATTCAATTATGCATCTCTTCAGTGGCTAATTTTTGTCATTTCATACGAAAGAAAGTATGAAGTGCTGTGACAGCCAAAAATGTTGACAAATTTCATTAACATCATCAAATTTGATCATATATGGCACAAGCTACAGTACTATGCTACATCTTATGGTACCGATATATAGATCTATATATGTCATATTAAATCTAATACTAAGGCAACTAAGCATTAACATAGCTATTGTAATCAACCCTTTTAGAACATTTCTGAAGGCAAGACAAGACAAAATTTCAGTTCCCAGTTGTTCCTCTAAATGACCAGATGAAAGCTAAGTAGAAGGCACTCCTTTGCGAACATGGTCCCTGTCTTTCTCTAAAATGTAAGTTCGAGCTCAAAAGTAGAAATGACACATGATAGATTTATATCAATTACTACCTTCCAGTTATATAGGAATATGACTATGATTGCTAATTTAAGTCTACAAGAACATACCCCAGCCCTAACCCTACAATAAAACAACATCAGGATTAGGGTCAGCGTTAAATAATTAAAAGGCACTAGGCCTGATCGAACTGTGCCATTTACAATTACACTTCTGGGCTGCAAATTCCATGCAGAGTTTTATTAATTTGTAAGGTGGTCGATTGGGCTTTAATTCAACCTGAATTAATTAGACTTTATTTGTAATGTTACCTTTGGACCAAGAACATTCTGGCTAAGTTGGCCATGTATTCCTCCAAAAGTGGCTTTTAATATTTATTCAATCTTCACAGTTCACTAGATCTAGTTTTCGGTCTCAAAAGTGTGCTCTGTTGAGGTTGCATGATGACCACAAAAAACAAAAAGAATAATAATAATAATAATAATACATAGATCTACAGTTTAAGTCTACTTCCTCACCGATTACGATGGTTCTTTCAACAGTTGGCCTCAAATCACATCTCGATCTAGTCTACTCTGAGGTTAGAATAGAACAGAAACTAGATCTAGATTTAGATTTGATCAAGTCAATCATTCAAGACCAAAGCGTATCTTTTTTCGAATGGATCATAGGTCTAGATCAATTTTTCACTAAGTACAAACCTTTTTCCTTTTCTTTTTTTCGCCTTTTCTCGTAAAGTTCGTGATTATTGCATAAGCAAGAGAAAGGTTCAACACTCTGTGACTCTCATGCCAGCTCTGTCGGTGTCTTATCCGGAAGTAAATATCAGAAGCTCTTGTTATCAAAGTGGTCTCCCTTCGTCTTCGATAATATTCTACGTTTATCGGTTATTATTATTTTGTTTAATATAAAAAAGCACACAACCACAAAATAGGTTGGGGGGGGGGGGAGGGGGGGAACATGATACTAGACAATTACATGTATTACAGTAAACAAGAACTTTGTCAAAATCATCACTTTTCAGTCAGCATACAGGGAGAATCGCAGCACAGAAACAGCTTTGCTGCGTGTCACCGATGACCTCACTGCTGCCGATCAAGGCATGCTTTCCATCTTTTGTTTGCTTGATCTGTCTGCAGCATTTGATACTCTAGATCATTCCATACTAATTTAAAGATAAGGAATTACTTATTGTCTATCTGGAACTGTACTGGCTTAGTTTACGTCTAATTTGCCTGACAGATCACAAGTTGTTGTTACAGAGAATAGATATTCGCGAAAATTTGCCATAAAATATGGTGTGCACCAAGGCTCTGTTTTAGGTTTGTTTTCCTTAAATCTTTCAATCCAAAGAAAGTAGGATTATCTCGGCTTTTTCTAAAGAGATTGTCTGTTTTTGCTGAGAATTTTTGTGGGTAGAAATTTGGAATTTGGACATTTTGCTCGGACAGCGGCACGCACCCTACTCTTTCATCGATGTTGAACTGCCAAGCGTTCTTTAACGTGCGTGACGTACACACGGAACCTCCGAAATATATTGGCCCTTATCCGAGAAGGCTTCCCGACCCACAGGAAGCCAAGGGACCGTTGGTTCACCGAAAAAAATGCGGGTTTTCGATCTTCGTGTCCTTCCATCCCCCGATACAGGACCCGAGAGTCGATCCTGGTCCGTTTTCTCC
>JBCEWB011005151.1:5000-15037 GCA_039654565.1 Peronia peronii | reverse complement strand
GTTTGTGTTGGGGTTTAACGGCACATCAGCACGATAACGGCTATATTGTGCCAAACACGGTGGGTACATTCATACAGCAAAATTCTGGTCAAGGTGTAAATAGATAAAATATAGCCCTGAACGGGCAATGGGAGTGTATCAACCTGTGCCTTTCGGTGAATGATTCTGTTTTGTAACTATAAGCTGATTTCGTGCCTTTTATTTTGATATCGTTTGATTTGATAAGACATGAAAAAAAAATGATTCTTTTCATAAAAGTCTGTCACATTCAGGTACAGAAGTACGGGTTATAATAATGTAGTGAGTGAACTTGTAAACATGTGACTATATGTAGAGTTGGCGATCTTGGGATGAAAAGAAATCAAGTCCATCTGGATTAAGTTATTAAAAGAGTGGGGTTTTGTGTGTGTGTGTGTGTGTGTGTGTGTGTGTGTTTATAGGGTCATATGCTCTTCTGGTTTCTCTAGTTTTATATTTTATAATGTTTGGATGCTTGCACATTTTATTTTGACCTTTAACCTCTGTTTTTCTTATTTTTGTTGATGCTTTTTAACCCTGGAAGTTTCAAGGACCGATCTTTTGCAAGACTTGTTTATTATACTCTGCATCTGAATGACTCTTGAAAGTATTCCACATGACAGTGGTGGTCCTCTATTGTCATTTCAGGTGTGTAGGGCCTTCTGTCAGTTCTTGCACACACACACAAAAAAAACATTATTTTGAAGTACTGGAATTTGGGCAGTTTGTTCTGACACGCTTAGGGTGAAAATATTTTTGTTCATTTTGGGCTTTCTCGATTTTGCCTTAAAGGTGTGAGGCTAAATGTGACTGAGATACTTTTTTGCTCTGAAGGCTTCGATCGGATCTGATTTCGATGAGTAATTTCAAGATGCTGAAGAGTTAGCATAGATTTTTGCATACGGTTTTGGGCGTGCAGAATATGATCTTTTCCTGCATTTTATCATCTGCTTAAAGCAAGGTATAATTTTGTATATGATGGTAAATTATAAGACGAGTAAGTGTAACTTTATGTATGATACAGGTATTAGTCAGTGGCTCAGTCACCATGTCAATCAGTGTATGAGTCAGCATTTCAGTCAGTATACATGAGAACATATATTAAGCTTATAATCAATGAGTCAGAATGACTCAGTACATATAATTATGAGTGGGTGACAAATCGAGCCTTACTTTTGACATGTATCTTTGGGGATGGGCATAGATTCGGCTGGAAAAATCAAAAGAATCGACACAGACTAACCACAGTTAGCCATCCACACTGGCTTATAGACAGACAGATAGACAGACAGACAGACAGACAGACAGACAGACATAGAGGTAGACAGATAGACAGACAGAGACAGGAACATGTACCTATCCAAGGCATAGTGACGAGAATAATGTACATCGATAACACGGACAAAGTAATGCGCCATCTGTACAGGGTAAAAATGTTCCCAGCATGGGGCTTTCAAGTATTTCTGCAGAATAATAAATAGATAATAAACATGTAAATAATAAATAAAAATAAATAACTAAATAAAAATAGCAAATAAATGAATAAACGAAGAAATAAAAAGTGAAGAAATCAACAAATAAATTCATAACAAACGAATAAGTAAATACGTAATAGATAAATAAATGAATAAATGAGAAATGAAAGAAAAGAAAGAAAATCAAAGAGGAAGAAAGACAAAAGAAAGTAAGAAAGAAAGACAGAAAGAAAGAAAGAAACCTGATCTGTCCTAAATAAATGTTGCTGAACAGGTACATCAAAGGCCCTTTTAATCTGTAGTGCTGTCGTTTATTTACCCATCAATAGAGACCGAAACTGTGTCCATGCAAGTTCTAAAATGTATGGTAAAAGACTTAATTTCATATCTATCAAGTGGTAGCAAGATATGAAAATTTGCTTTGTAGTTTTCGTCTCATCCTGTGGAAGGTAAAGTCAACGTTTACTATGAAGGTGTTAATACTTAATTCTTGAAAAATAAGCAAAGTGTGCTAAGCCTGTGTGATTCTCTAGCTTTAGCAAATAATTTGAATAGATCAAATTACATAACCAACAAATGATTACACTAATTAGCACAATGTTTTATGATATTGTCCTTCAAAGACTGGGTTAGCTTTTCCTCATAGCAAACCTCGAATGTAGATGCCCGTCGAATGCTTTTTCCTTCATCTTTTATTTCTGTAAAACAGTAAGTCTGACTTCATAATGTTATCCATTTTTCTTGTTTTTTAATTAATTTCAGTACTGGCTTTTTAAATAACGTTACATCCTGAGACAGTTGATGCGGCCAACATCGAAGAATTTTGCATGATATTTATGTCACCATTAGATTTTAACTAAAAAGCAATAATTTTCATAAAAGGCCAAATGAGGTAAAGGTAAATAAATAAATAAATAAATAAATAAATAAATAAATAAATAAATAAATAAATAAATAAATAAACAGATAAGATAAATAAAAAACAAGAATTTTTTTTTTGGTCCTCAAGAGCAAATTTCCTTTCCAATCGATGAGATCTGTTAAATGCGACATATATATGTCTCGGAGCCAGTCAAACGGAATCGTAAGTCGCTGGACTCGCTCAGAGAAATCGTGGGGTTAACTGAACGAAAGGGTTTGATATCGATTTTTTTATATTGCAGAAATTGAATGAATATTCATCTCTGAATAAGGAAATACGGCTCTCATGGTCAGATCATAAGTAGATGAGAAGGTCTTGAGGTGAAGATGGCTTTATGCGCTATTGTTTATTTTTGAAGATTTTTCTCCTAATTTTGGCCTCTCTTGAGTGGTCCCTTCCTGTCTGTCAATTTACAAAATCTCTGTCTACAGTCGACCTAGTTCCATACTTTGTTGAGCATATGAAAATGTCTGGTTTACGATTTTTTTACGTGATAGTAATAACTCAATTTGGTGAAAACGCGACCTCTGGCTCATTTTGATTGGTGGGAGACATTAAAACTCGCCCACAAGTTCACGTATAGTCACTAATAGGATCTGAAAAACACAGCATATAGAACGGCCTAATAGAGGAGAAAGTGTGTGAGACCAAAATGGAATTCAAATGCAAGAACTGCTCACTAGAGACTCTTTTCATCAGAGGGGACATAACTGCATAATTGACAGATTGCTCCTTTGTCACTTTTTATGACAGGTTGGAGTTGGAGGGGGGAGGGGGGAGGAGGCAGTAAAATCTTAATTTTGGACAGAAAGAAAAATAAGAGAAAGAGAAGAACAGACAGACAGAGAGAGTGAAAGAAAAGAGAAAGAGAGAGAGGAATATCTTAATTAAATCTTTGACGATGACGTTTAAGACCAATCCCGGAAATATTGGAATTCTGTGGTTATTCAGGGAAAAGAAAGTCTCTTGAGAACTCTTCCAAGTTGGCTGAAAATTTGGAAACAAAAAGGAACGAAAAGGAAAGAGAGAGAGAGAAGAAAGAAGGGAAGAGAACAGCTAAAGAGAAAGAGAAAGAATGGGGGACAGTGAGAGAGAGGACGAGAGCGAGGGAGAGAGAGAGAGAGGGGGGGGGCAGGGGAGGGGAAGGACAGCTAAAGAAAGAGAGAACGAAAGGTGTAGAAAGAGGTGCCATCAACAAAGCAAGAAGAAGCAAAATGGAAATCTAGAAATAAAGAGTGCCAGAAACGAATTAAATCCACGATCATCCGAGATCAATTGGAATGCAGTGCTTATGTGTCATGGAGAGTACAGACGTTGACCAATATCTAACATTGATGACTTTAAGTCTCTAATTTTATGGTGCAGTCATGATATTAGATACTCGTAGATTAAAAGAGAGAAATAATACTGACCACCACACTCTTATAGGAAGTAGTATTCAATATAAATGACTTAAGTGTGGAATTAATTCGATTAAAAGGTCAGATTTAAATAATCGACATAAGTTTAGTGGTCAAGTTCTTCATAAAGAGCAGTATAATCATAACTGACGCATGTTCTTGTAACGGCTTTATATTCTATATATTTTTTGGCTTTAAGTCAAACTGGGTTGAAATAATGGGATAGACTGGACTGATGATTAGCATAAAGCTGAATGATGATCATCCTCTTGTAACTGATAAAAAGTTAGTACTCAATATACCTGACTTCACTGTTGAATTGCATTAAAAGATTTAGATCTGGTCAAGTGTGACAACATCTATATTATCTAAACCTGGTTCTTAAAACTACGTTCGCGATAAAATAAGAAACCACTGCGCATAGGGCCACTAATTGGTTTGAAATAGCCTGCATGGTGCAGGTTCTTCTTGTATTAGTATTTGAATCAAAACAGAATTTGAATTCATTGGGGGAAAAAACTGCCTGTGACCGGGGAAATTGTTTATTATTATAGGTTACTGGGTCCTGGACTCCGGCAATTATATTGGAAAGCCCACGTGGGTAAGTAGGTATCGTTAAGTATTGAATCTCTGTTCTGAGATATTATATAGGTGTTTTAGACATTCATTCAGACCTGTTACTAAGACACAATACCATGGTCTTGATATAGAATCTAGATCTGGATCGCCCAAATCACTGCAATCTTACGGGATTTATCGATGGCACTTCAAGAGAGAGATAGAGATAGCGAGAGAGAGAGAGAGAGAGAGAGAGAGAGAGAGAGAGAGAGAGATTCATGTCGTATGGAGATCTAGAATTTATACATTCTGACTACGATTTTTTTTCTGTTTGCCTCAGATGAAATTTGCAGACCAATCTAGCATCTATAGCGGTTTCTATCATGAATTATCTAGATCTAGATCCAGTCGGAAATGATCATAAACGCCTGAGATGGCAAACAAAGTTGGTTTTTTTAAATATGTGCAACATGTATGTTTAATATAAATAACGTCAGATTTGCATAAATGCGTGTGCTATATATTTTTAATATTTGAGATGCGACACGATGAAGTCAGGCTTGGACTGTTTATTTTTAACAACTCATCAAAATGTCTACAGATAAACATTTTGTGCATGTCATAGATCCAGTGTTGTCTAGGCTCAAAGAGCGACATGAATTTATTTTCCAATGACTGACAAAGTCTTTCAATTCTATGACTCAAGTGTGCATCAACTGTAGTCATGGCAACTGGTTAATTAGAGTCCATTACATTCCTGTCAATTATCTCAAACCTTCAATTCCATCTACTTCAATCAATCTATTTAATTAATCAATTTATTGACGAATTAATTACATATGGACATAGGCTTCCAATAGTTGATATAGATGATTGATCTCATCACATTGCACAGAAAGTACAACAGCCTGGATCTATGAGGTTCTGGCAATCAAAGGGTTAAAATAAAAAAGCCATAAGACAATTAGCAAAGCAAGCCTTTTGAGACCATTTTCTCTTGCGCTCTTGCCTTGTTCGCCCTTATCCAAGCAGTGTTTTAGGAGTCTTCTTGGTCATGGAGATGTCATGATCTCGCAGTGTTAGCGTCTTTAAAGAAAACTCACGTTGAAACCGCGCATCATTTTGAATCTGCCCTTCTCATTCCCAATAATCAAGCGCATTCACAAAATTTTTGATACCTTCATTAGGCAACCGTCGAAGATTATGGGGAGGGAGGGGGAGCGGGGAGGGGAGGGGGAGGGAGAAGAGGGGAGGGGAGGGGGAGGGAGAAGAGGGGATCATTCCATTGTTGGGAAAACTACACCTCAGAATCAGATTCATGTTAAATTTACGTTTTCCCAAGGAAATTAAAGCTGGATTATATCGGTTCTAAGTTAACTGTCCATCCAGTTTTTGTGAGAGGCTTTATATATTTATTTTATTTTATTTTTTTTTTACTTGAAATTTGAAATTTGGAAATTTTGTCCGGACAGCGGCGACTGTGTCTACTCTCCATCAGATTTTTAAGTGCTAAGGGTTCTCTAGAGTGCACAATGTACACACGAGATCTCCAAAATAAGTTCGCTCTTATCCCAGAAGGCTTAACATCCGACCTCCCTCCTCAAGAAACCGGCAGATCGTTGAGTCACTAAAATAAATAAATAAATAAAACCCCAAGCAGATTCTCAATCTTTTTCACCCTTAATAGGAATTCAAATCCGCGACATTTTCGCCTAGGAGTAGATATTTAACCCCTTTACCATGGCGATCCCAAAACCACACATTGACAGTGGTCTATGAGGTGTCTTGTATTTCTTCTCTACCCTGGGGCACAAGTTCGATTTTCAGACATGTCAAAATTATAACAACACAGTTCATCTTATCAGTCTCTTTCTCTCTTTTTCTTTTTCTTCTCTTCAGTTATCAGCTCCAGGCGACTTGGCCTTTAGCAGCGGAGACGGTGATACTTTGCGGGGCCATCGACCAATCAGATCCGCTGTTTCTCTTTTGGGTCATCTGTGATCACATCGTGTCCTGCCTGCTCGAGCGTTTCTTCCCTATATTTCCAACAGAAGACATTTCGAAAACACAAAGAAAAGAAAAGAAGAAAGAAAAAAAATCTACACATACAGCTGTAGTTTAAGCCAAACATTTTTGTTTGTATAATTGTTTCGCCGAAAGTAGATTTCAGATCAGTCATACAAGTCCACATTTTCAGCAATGGTTTCCATGACGACTGTATTCCTGGCTTGCTCTCTTCTTCTTGCCGCTGTGACTTCAGGTAAGCTGTGCACATTCTCTTTTATAATGGGAGATGGTTGTGACTAGCCCTGTTACCTCCCTTTGCTAGACAGGAGAGGTGTTGAACAAGCAGTGTGAGGAAGAAGGAAAATCATTTATCTTAACGTTATTCGAACGTTTCATCACCAAAAAATTTGATAAAATTACAAACAATAGAAAAAGTATATTTTCTTCATACCCCAATTTTCTGGAAATGTTCATGTTATCCGTTTCAAGCGAAAGGCGTGAAAGTGGATTTTTTTTTCTTTTCAAACTGCTTGCTCAACACTTTTTTGTGTGGCAAAGGGAAGTAATAGGGCTGGGCACAACGATTTCCCACTTCCGTAATGCTTATCAGACGCCTATTTATAATTCCATTGTCGTTTGTTGTGGTTGCATGCACTACTGAACTGATCCGAGGCACTTCGTATTCATAAGTTTCTGTTTACTTTATATGTATTCACCTCTGCTCATTTTTCTTTCTTCTACGTCTTTCTTCTTTGTTTAATTGTGTATGTGGATTGTGTGTTTTTTAGACAGTTATAAAATCATACTTTCTTGTTGTTGTTGTTGTTTTGTCGAAGAATTTTATAAATCTGTTTGGAAAACATGACTATTTTTGTTTTCATTGACTGTTTTTAATCTAAGCAACCATTAAAAAAAAAAAACAATAACAAATAAAAATCCCAAACACAAGTACAATTAGAAACATTTTAAACACTTCAGAGCAAAAACGCGTCGAGAGAGAACAAAAGAAAGAAAGAGAGAAAGAGAGAAAGATATGGATAACTACAAAATTAATAAATAAACATGTATATAATAATTGAAATAAATAAATAGATGGATGGATAAATAAATGATATAAATAAATAAATAAGTAAACAAATAAAGAATAAGTAAACAATAAATAAATAAATGACAGCAAAAGAGTTACAAGCAAATACAATCTCTTATCTATAACAACTATCTTTGTTGACGGAATAAAAATAAAATCTAATAAAACTAATAGCTTGCACTGTTTTGCTGGTCTGGACAGCAGCATTTCTACTGGTTTATGAAAAACAGTGCGAATTAAGAGAAAAGAAAAGAAAAGAAAAATGAAAAAAAAAAAAGAAAAGAAGAAGAAGGAAAAATCAAAATAAACATGTTTTACCGAAATACACATGATTTAGTTTGTTCCTAGTTGGTTCAGACTTTTACAAAGTCATTCTTATTCAATTTGGATTTTTTTTTTTTTTTTTTGCCCAATACCCTTTGTGTCAAAATTGTTCTTCCTAAGCAATTCTTTTTTGTAAATATTTCCAAGAAATTTTAAATGTTTCTCTCGAATTCATTATGCAAAGAAATGATGGTTGCGCACTTGCTCACTTCAGAGCTTCCGAGATTGTTCCTCTTCAATGCATAATTAAAAATATAATAATAATAATAATAACAATAATAGTAATAATAATAATAAAGGGCATTTATATAGCGCCTCACCCCCCGAGGGCTCGAAGCGCTTCACTCAACCAAAGTGTTTAACAGCCACACATAAAAAAAAAAACCCGCCTCAAAACAAACAGGAGCTGCAACATACATATATAATCATAACGTGGTCTGCAGACATGATCCGAGATATGCTTTCATACATAATAACAAACCCATAGTTAAGTTTGTAGACATGGCTGACAACCATCGCTAGGGCAAAGCTGGAAAGAACGACTTACACAGATGCTTGTTGAACAAACACTTCACGGTTTTAGCTGTCGTTTAAATGATTCTAGGCTTGGAGAGTTGCAAATGCACGCAGGCAATGCATTCCAGATTAAAGGCCCTGCATAGGAAAATGATCTATCTCCATATGTTTATTTGAAAACTTAGACCGTTACAAGTTTGTGAGTTTCTAATTGATGTCCAACTATCTACAGTTTAATACATATCGTTGATTATTAGCTCTTAGATCGCCAGAATTAACAGTACTTGAATTTTAAAGATTAGTCTCTGATTCAAAGTTTGAAGAAAGTTGAGTTAAATAGTTTTTGAGCAATGATAGAACTTTTATCTTATCTAAAAATCCGAAATGGCCGCCGCTGATTGTGGGACATGAATTTTTACATAATAATATATAAGCCTCAAACACATAACTTTGAAAAAAAAATTACAAGAAACACATCAGAAATTGCTTTTTTTTTTTTTTTTTTATTGTTATTTCGTTTTGACATATGTTTTCGCTGTACTACTGTAATGATCATTATGCAGCAGCATTTTTTTTTGTTTTTTTTTTTTTTTACTCTTTTTTCTTTTTTTTTCCAGTCATTGTCTTCTTTCATCTGTGAAGATTAGAGACGATGCACATAAAATATTAGAATGGCCACTGATGATGTCATTATCTGTTGTCGGCTTCTTACAGTCTCGAAAGATTATGGTACCTCGATCTGTGGGATTTTTGTCAAGACCCTTTCCCCTCTGCCTCTTGCATTAGCCTGTACAAAAACTCCTGCAATTAGTAAAGGCTTTGCCCCATAGTCTGAATCCAATTCAAGCGCTCAGAGAGGCCATGGGTTCTTTCTACTGGCATCAAATGTGCAAGATTTTCGGATCTTTTTCACAGACGTATGGTCTGACTGTGGGGTATTTTTCCTGCATTAGTTCTTTCATACATGTGTCTCTATATCTTACGAAACACAAAAATGAGATTACTGACGTACTGATAATTTTATCGTACATTAATAATAATAAAGGAGAAAAAGCAGGACTGAAGAAAGAAACAAAGACATAAAGAATGAACAATAATTCATTAATAGAAAGATAGGAGAAAGGAAGAAAAAAGAAAGGGAGAAATAAGAAGAAAGAAAGAAGGAGGAGGAAAGAAAGAAAGAAAAAAGGAAGACAGAGAGGGCAATCTTTTGGCCAAAACAATGACACAATTTCGATATTTCTCAAGGAAAAGAGTTTAGAGTTTAGACGACAGACAAGGCGGTTATCGATCCTTTTTCTGGTTATCTATTGGTCCTTAGCTCAACCAGGGCATGGAATTTTGTTATCATCTGGTCTCCGCTAGACATTGGAGGATAACAAGAAATTTATCATCCTTCAAAAAGACATGGCGAAAGAGAAATGAGTTCTTTTTGCTCTATTTTCTATCCCTCCCCTCCCCCCTCCCCTTTTCCCCTGGCATTCCACACACAGATATACACAAAGAGTTGAAGAAAAGAACGGCTTGTTAAAACTGGGAATAAGCAGAATTCGTAATTTTAAAATTCAAGTCCCATAGTTTCAAGTAAGCGCCTAGAATATTGTTGTGCCTTGCTATATGGACATGAAGGACAATGTCAAGAGAGAACTTAGAGAAATTCTGTCTCTATCTGGTGTGACTAAACATTTTGAGGGGTTAATGAGCCATTTTGACCGTCAGCGAAATTACTT
>JBCEWB011005040.1:0-13321 GCA_039654565.1 Peronia peronii | reverse complement strand
TAAATAATTCTTTTTGGAGTCACAAGCTGTGAGCCTTGGGACCAGCTTGAGAACAAGCGGCCAGCCCCGAATCCAACAGCCAGAGGACCAGCCACGGCCCCACAGAAGATCGAGCCCTACCTTGTGGACCCCTGACGACCAAAGGTACTGACCAGCGACCCCCTTGATAGCAGTATAGACTCGCTATAGCCGCCTACCAGGATAATAATCCGCTGTCAGACCAATTCCAACGATGACCTGATCCAGTTGCCGAGAGCATAGATGGAGCAACGGTGCCAACAGATGGAGTTGCTGATGACAGCTCCAGCCAGCCAGTCAACAACTCCTACTGCAACGAAGTTGTATGAGTTTGATCCTGCATCAGAGCCCTAGACCGATTATTGGTCGAGATTTGAAACATTTGTATGCACCAACTCCGTCCCGGTAGAGAAGAGGGCAGAGATTTCCTGACAAACCAGATGTCTGCAACATTCAGGCTCCTCAAGAACTTGGCAGCTCAGCAAACATCCCCCAAGGACGTCAGCTCCCTGTCCATTGAAGAGATCCAGACGTACGTGGCAGGCCACTTCAACCCGAAATGCTTCATGGTTCTAGAGGGCTTCAAGTTCTGGACCAGGACAGAGCGGCGACCTGGTGAGAACATTCATGAGCTGGCAGCCAGGATCCGACAGGGAGCAGGAACGTGTGACTTCACGCCCATCACAGATCTCCTGGATGAGGCAATGCGACCCAGATTCCTCTGCAGTGTCGGCAACGAAGCGGTGGTGAAAGCCCTGTTCAAGAAAAAGGAAGACGAGCTGACATTCAGCCGTGCTGTCCAAATTGCTGCCATGGTGGAGGAGGCTTCTCGAGCAATGAAAGAGACGTTTACGTCCAGCCTCTGTCGATGTCCCGATTTTCCAGCTTTGTCCAGGAGGCGGTGCAGATTTAAAGAAACAGAACTCCTAGCAAAAACACCCAAAGAAACCAGACTCCAGTGGCAGCCAAAAGCCCCAGCGAGGTAGTCAGAAGACATCCTGCTACCGATATAACGGTGCCCACAGTCCAGATCAGTGGATGTTCAAGGACACAAGTAGCAATTTATGTGGCAAGAAAGGTCACATCAAACGAGCCCGCTGCTAGATGAAGAAACAAGTGCCTGTAAAGAGGGTACAGCGTGTTGGCCAGGAGATCACGGACGCCGAACCACTGGCCCACATGTGCCATCTCAGCGGCGTACCAGTAGCATTCAAAGTGGACACAGACAACAGAGACAGCTTCATATCCATGGCATCTTGGAAGAGGCCGAAGAAGCATGAGCTGTCCCCGACAAGTTGACCAAGTACCGGTGTGCCTCCAATGCTGACCTGCCAGTGATGGGTGTACTAACCTTACCAGCCTCAAGGATGTCGTACAAGCCAGCCAAGCCACATCAGTTCATAGTGACCAGGCTGAACCTGAACCTCTTGGGCAACACTATCAATGTCTGGGCGTATCAGTGGAAAAAATGCTAAGCGGCTCAACGATCAAGAAGGTTCATCAACCAGATGTTGGACAAATGCGTGCCTGCTACTGTTTCAGGAACAATTGGAAGGACAATGGCGGAAGTGAAGATTCAAGATATCACGGTCCATTTCAAGTAGCTCAGACCAAAGAAGTGATTTTCGGTCTTTTTGACATGGACAGTGCTATTACTATTACCTTCCTGCCCTCCAGGCACTAAGCTGGACGGGAGGTGTTGGGACCTACTTAATTATCACACAAAAGTTGCCTCTCGTGCTACAATATCAATAATGTGATTATTGTGTTACATTTATGTTCATTATCTACGTAGGTCCTCTAAAAAAGAATTATTTATCACATATGATTTGCATGTTCATGTCCATGGCCTGGGATGTTGTATTTTTTATGTCTGATATTATATATAATGATGTTTATGGCTGATTATGCATATGTTTTAACACCAGTAAATAGTAGAATGTTTGTATCACTGTCTGGAATGGTCTGAGTGCAATAAATCGAGTTAATTGGCCCGCTATGAGTCTTTGTGTTTACTTTGTGCTTGGCGAATGTTGATTCACAAAATAAGAGACACAAGAGTAATATCAATGTTTTTTTTTCGGTTCATATGCTGTAGCTTCTCTTTACCCCTTCCAACCTTCTGGGTGGTTTATCTCGATTATACTATAGTGTCAGGTTATAGTTACTTATGACAGTTGCCAAACACAGGAAACATCCCATAAGGCCCAACGAATATCTGCCTCAGAAGAGACACAAATAAATAAGTCCCAATTATTAGTTCATTGGTCTTTCCTGAGCCTGCACAGGAAACTCCTGGGCATGGACCATGTACCAGTGCTTATAGACCAGCAACGAGCTCACTCAGACGCGTGTCGCGTGTTGCCGGCGACATCGTGGTAGACAAAAATAGTAGTATATAAAAGGGGCCAAAAAAGCGGAGGAGGTAGGGTAGACCGCAGCCAACATTCTCTACGAACCCTCCATTGTCAGGGGTAAAAAAAACCGGAGGAGATACGCTAGCCCAAGGCCAATATCCTCTACGAACCCTCCATTATCCCTATGGAGCCCCCCACTATATGTCTTGCATTGTACAGACCCAGCAAGAGAGAGTACCATGGCCAACATCCTCTACGAACCATCCATTGCCCACACGGAGCCTCCCGCACATAGTGTACTTCCATTTAGACATATGCAGGTATATACATATGCCAGAAAAGTATAAACAGAAACAATTCCAAGAACAAAGCTATCGCAAGAAGCATGGAATCTTGTCTGTTGGAGAAGCGAAGAGGAAATCCCTTATATCCCAAGCTAGGTAAATGCGAATTCGCGGAAATATCGAAGAACATATGCAGTCGAAGAATCCAACGCACAAAGATGTAGACACAACAAGTGTAGACGCAGATATACAAGGAAAGACAAACACAACACCATGGATGCAGATTTGGAAAGATCTAGCAAACAAACACACAATCTATTTCTTTCTAACAAAGAGAAACAAATACTGGAACACTCTGGATATACATTCTACGAGAGATACCAAATTCCAAGACAGTTTCTCGAGCTATATCTTCTGTCTTTCCTTAGTTTTGTGGAAGATGAAGCAATACTAGACTTTGTGTAGATATATATACACCAAACCAATTTCGACCGAGTGCAGGCCAACTTCGAATCATTGTTGCCAGTTCGTTGCAGCCAGAAAAAAAGATATACAAGCCAATGTACCGATTGCATTACTACTATACCCAACACTCCTCCAATATACGTTGGAGACAACTCTACCTGCAAATGCTGTGCCATAGACCACTGTGCTGCTAGCAAGACGTGCATTCTTTGGAAAAACAAAGACCTTCCTACCACAAAAGTGCAAAAACGAATCCCACTAGAAGTTTCAGAAGAAATTGTAGTCCAAGACGTCGTTTGCAATGCAGAGAACTTGTACGACAACGATTGCCTTGGATGGGGTATGTGATATATGAGGATGTTGGAGAAATTGGTGGCAATTTGCCCATGTAGAACAAACACTTGTATATGGAGGAGCATAGCTGGCGAAAATATTTGTGCTAACAAGGACTAGAACCCACAAAAATTGGAAGAAACTACACCATCCACCATACAGATTTGCCAAATTATAACAAACCAAGAGGTGGAATAGAATTGGAAATAGCACCACCATACAACACGTGGAAAAAAGCTGCATATGTTCCATAGGGAAAATATATATACGAACAACTTGCAGTAGATAGATACAAGAAGAAGAACAGGCTGTTGCTACTGTTGTCCAGCACAGGGGACCAACAATTGGCCGAACCAATTCCAGTACATGGCTACCAAATATAAGAAGCCATTCAAGATAGTGGTGGAATAGAGAGACTGCGAGTAGTGGCACAACGGTTTGTATGCAAACTAGGTAGGGTTTGCTATTCCCCTATTTCGGAAAAGAAAGACGATAGACAAGTCTCTCTTGTATTTCCAGAATAGAACTACTACACATATAAACACATGTACAACCATGTATACAAACACACGCACATCCATACACACACACACACATACACTATTTTTCTGTACAAACAAATACGAGCATGTTGTACAAAAAAAAAAAGAAGAAGAAGAAGAAGAAGAAAAATAAATCGTCCAACTTGTATTTACAAACAAACCCTAGCCCACTACTCCAGTGGAAAGGATCTTGTGCTTTTTGGATAGAAACTTGTTTTGTTTGTGGTGTAGTGTTTTCCGACAATGCGGACCTATTTGTCCATATTTCTTGTATTTTTCAGACCTTCCATGTTCTGTAGAAAACGCTGCCAACGGCGATTGCGAAAGGAATGTAGGACAGAATCTTTGTTGTTGTTTCGCACACCTGTACAATGTTTTCTATTTTTTGTATAGTAGAAAGTGTTTCATCCTGCACTTCCTGCACTTCTTCTATTTCTTCGTATAGTTTGTCCACAACATTGTCTTCTTCGTTGGGATCTTCCTCCATATCTTCTATATTTTTCTCTACAGAATTTTCCAGAACAAGTTTGTCTTTTCTTGTATATCTGCGTCTACATTTGTTGTATCTACATCTTTCTGCGTTGGATTCTCCGACTGCATATGTTCTTCGATATTTCCGCGAATTCGCATATGACCTAGCTTGGGATATACGGGACTTCCTCTTCGCTTCTCCAACAGACAAGATAAGATTCCCAATCGTATTTCGGCATATGCTTCTCGCGATAGCTTTGTTCCTGGCATTGTTTCTGTTAGTACTTTTCTGGTAAATGTATATACCTGCATATGTCTAAATGGAAGTACACTATGTGTGGGAGGTTCCGTATGGACAATGGATGGTTCGTAGAGGATGTTGGCCATGGTGCTCTCTTTTCCTGGATATATACAATGCAAACATGTACTGGGAGGCTCCATATGGACAATGAAGGGTTCGTAGAGGTGGTTGGATTGGGGCTAGCGTACCTCCTCCGGATTTTTGACCTCTGGCAGTGGAGAGTTCGTAGAGAATATTGGCCGTGGGCTACCGCACCTCTTTCGGTTTTTGGCCCCTGTTGTATACTACTACTGAAATTATATGTACCCAGCGTTGAGTTTAGCCAAAATTTGCCTCACAATGACCTTTACAAAAGAACCTGGAAACATTCAAACATGCGTTTTTCACACACACAAAAAAAAATTGTGGGAAAAAAAATATAGACTGTCATACCGTAGAAATATCTCTTATTTTCAATGTAGGTTAATGTTGTTATCATCGGATGTGTTTCCATTCTTTCCGATATTAGATATGATGAGCACAGAGTTTATATGTATCTAACATTATGTCTACAGTGTCCAGAACTGTCGGTGCCCGCTTGAGTATTTAGAACCGGTAGCTCCTGCCCCCCTCCCCCCCCCCCCCTTCCTGTGGCCTCCAATTTTTATTATTATTACATGTAGTACATTGTTATCATCATTATTATTGTTATTATTATAAATAGGAAGTTGCTGAATTCTATATTAGGCCTATCATTTATACTTTATCAGGCTTATTTTTTTATCAGAGATACCGAGCTTTGTTATTATTGTTATATACATGGAGTTGCTGAGTATTGTTATATTATTTTGCAATACTTTGGTATCTTGCGCTCTTTCGGACGAAACCAAGCTCTAAGAGATATATAGGCATATAGCAGATAAACACCTACCGGAACCCACAGAGACAGGGAGGAAAAAGAAAGAAAGAAAGAAGAAAGAAAGAAAGAAATGCGAAAGCATGGATAGATATGTTTTGGTATTGCATGTTGCTAGCGTTTTTGTTTTTTTTGTCGTTTAAACCGAATTACTGAGTTTTATTATTATCATTATTAATTATCGCCTTTTAAAATGGAGACCGGTGTCTTGACGTTCGCATGAAATGCGGCATGATTACATAAACATTTTTGATAAAATCAATCTGTGCGTGTATAGCTGATGAGATCTGCAGACAAGTGGGGAATGTGGACCCATTCTACGGTTTACTTAGATTTTGCTAGATCTACATCAGGCCGCTTTGCCTTTAACAGTCAAAATAATATATTTAGCAATATTTTCAAGGATTCACCCTTATATATTTCGTAGAAATCTGGCTAAACTGTCATATTATTACTTCATCAAAACTCAGTATGACCGAAAATATTGATTCTTTTTTTATCTTTAATAATTACGCGTGTTGAAGCTCGTGTTACAACTCACAAACGTGAAAGCGGCCAGCAGAAGCATTTCAATGATTTGATTTCTCTCTGATTCGTTCAGAGAAGATAGTGAATTGAGACAAATACAAAGTTTTGATATGGTGAATGACTTAAAGTGAACTCAGCATTGTACTTGGGATTATCTTCTCTTAAGACTATCGATCTTTGTATTGTTTCAAAATACTATAGAAAAAAATTAAAACCACCGCACCAATATCGTCAAACAAAATGAGAGATCATTGCACGTTTAAGAGTGCAGTCCATGACCGACCAAGGGTTCAAATTTGATGTGTAAAATTCTCAAAGTTATCTGTTGTATCGCTTTAAAAGTAACACGCTTTTTAAGTGTGAAGTTAAAAACGTGATTATTATGTAGATCAGAAAACTAAACAAGAGATGAAGTTAGAGAAAGATTAAGGAGGATGTCGTGGCCCAGGATCTTATCAGAAAATTCCTGTTTAGAAAGTGAGAATGTTATTAACTGAAGCAGTGTTCATTATTCAGGAGCACACAGGAGCTCTCAGTGGAAGACATTGGTTTTTTTGCCGTTTATTTTCTCTTTTGCTATGCCATCATGGCGACTTATAATTCCCGAATAAAAATTGCAAGAGAATTAGTCAAAAACAATATTTTTTGCTTAATATTTTCTTTTATTTGTGTGTGTGTTTTTGTGTATGTGTGTGGGAGAGAGAGAGAGAGAGAAAGAGAGAGATAATCTATGAATCTTAGATTCTTTTCTAATTTGCTCATGAAAGAGTTCTGAGTTTGATTTAAAGCTCACATTACGGTGCTTTCTGTGAGCTGATAGTTGCAATGAGCCATCGGCGTCCCAATCTGTTGGAAAACGCTGTGGTAGTAGTAAAAAAAAACAAAAAACGAGGACGTCAGATGAGAGGACAGCATGACAGCAGCGAGCAGGACCCCGAGAGAGAGAGAGAGAAGGGAGTCCCGGGGGGGGGGGGGGGCTTAAAAGTTATATTTAGACAAGACTATTAAATCCCAAATTACGTACCTTTCCTAGGTAAGGGGGAGGGGTATAAACTGGCATTGTAAAAAATGAAAATGTAATTATTTACTCTGAAATAAAAAACATTGTAAAAAAAAAATCAGTTCAGGAGAATGGAAGAGTTTTCATCATAATATTACAGAATTGTTCGTTGTTTTACCAATAAAAAATAAATTTATTACTTCCTTAACAATGCTTGATTAAATCTCATGTATCTAATGAAAAGAAGTCCCTCGGCTGATTGAAAAAATAGCTTACTCCTCATCAGGACTTGGCTGCGTCATAAAGAGAGTGTTGTCTTGTGATTGTGAGACGGCATGTGGCTCTAGCGTGCTGAAACACAGATATTTTCGTGCACTCTCCGTGGTAAGGACTCCAGATCCACAAGAGGAGAGATCAGAAGAGGCTCAAGGAGATAATCCTGGAATAAATGTACCGGGTGGAGATAAGAAGCAGACTAATCCCTAATGGTGCGTCATTAGCAAAATTATGACATTCAACCAATAAAGACCCTCATGATGCTCAGCAATGTATCACTGACAATACTGTATTATGTATGCCTATATTTAGCGCTGTATCTAATTAGCTATGATCATTTCAGTATTAATCATAAATTCCTCATTATCGTCTTTATCCGGTAGGTTTCAGTGGTCAGCCATGCAGTGACCAACATTATGAAAAGGGAATTGGTGGTGTTGCTCTTATATATGATGGGGAAGCGAGTTGCCACCGCTTCCAATTTCCTTGGTCTGGCAGTCTGTACACTGGGGCTATTGCTCTATGTCTACGACAGGACCAGAAAAATACAAAGCCGAAGTCTCCAATCTAATAGTAAGTTTCATCTAAGCCCTCTCCTCTACCTCACCAGACCTTTTGCTTGTATCCACATGAAATCTGTGAAATAATGTGAAACAACCCCAGGTCTATAAAAAATTGTGAGTTTCTTATGGATTATGGGAATTCCTTCAGCGCAAGCACTCATAAACAGACAGTAAATAAAAATAAATACAGAAAATCAGATGAAAAGCGACCACTAGCTCTTTTTAAACAATGAGAAAAAAAAAAGAAATAATTTAATTCAGAACACCATCTGAAAAAAAAACTATTTTCAGTGCCAGAATATCTCCTTACTGATTGAGTTCTCCTCTTTTTCCATTTTTTTCTTACCCATTCTCATATTGTGATGTGCTCGACAATTGCTTTCTCTTCCTTTTCAGAAATAATACCTGCAGCAACAAACAATGTTTTCAAGTATTTCACTAGCATATTAAGCATCGCTATATTATCTGCTTGTTTCTTAACTACGTCTTATTTGGTGGACATATCTCAGAAGAGATCATGGTCTGGACTTAGATCTGTGTTCAACAGAACTTTGGCATCAGAAGGAGCATCGTCTGCGGGCGATTCAGCTTTCAGCTTTAACATCCAACCAGAAAGACTGGATCATACATTTACACATGATGCTCATGTCAAACTGACAAACCTGGAACCAGATCTGTCAGGCTACTTATCAAACCAGTCATCCGATATACAAATATTCTTGAAAAAACCGCTCCGCCAGAACCCTGAAATTGCTAACGAACTTTCTCACAGACTCAGAACCCATATTGAAATCATCAAGGAAGCCCAACGAGTTCATTTCAATATGCTTGAGGATGCCTTGAAGAAATATAAATATGCCATCTTACTGGATATGGCTGCCTTTGAAAATAAAGGTGATCCTTGCATTACAGTAGGGGAGATTTACTTTTTAGCTCGCATGCATTTAGAAATTTTATACTATTGCACTGGCGGCGCATGTCGACATGAGGAGAATCCTCTGAAAATACATAAGCTTGTTACACAATATAACCCAACGGAGTTGGTGATTCTGACACAGGGGGGAGGAAATCTCGTCCTCTACCCCGGACATGATCGCTTGCACTTTAAATTTATGGAATTGATAGCAGGTTATAATATCTTAATGTTTCCACAGTCTCTTTGGGTAAACAGCGTTGAAAATTCTCATTTCAAGGAATGTATGAATAGATACTGTTGCAATGAAAACATCACCATGGTGTTACGAGACAGACAATCGTACGACATAGCCAGGCGTTATTTCAACGGAACATCACGGCTATTACTGGCACCGGACATGGCCTTCCAGATTGGACCAGTGGATAGATTTATCTCTCCAGTATTTGACGTCATGTGGATCAAGAGAACAGACAAGGAAACCCCGAGTTATGGCGAAATTCCACACTATCCAGATGGTCTTCGTGTTCACGTCTCTGACTGGTGGTCGTGGAAAAGTCCCAGAGGCGGTTCAAGTTTAGAGACAGCCTTTTATATGTGCACCAATGGTTTCTTCTATCTACAGCGGGGCAGAGTTATTGTCACAGATCGACTTCATGGGCACATATTGGCTACACTGATGAACATTCCTCACGTGCTGATTGACAACTCAGCCAGAAAACTTTCCTCCTACCATAACACGTGGACTAAAAGTCTAGAAAATACACTCATTACAAGCAATCCTCAGGAGGCTATGGATTTAGCTATTAGTCTCCTCCAGCAATATAGTCATATTCTACCTCCGCGTGTGCCTTTTCTGAATACTAGTGAATACTTTCAGGTAGTCAATTTCAGTCGCCCGGATTATAGTTTTACATAAGTCCCACAGGCTTACATGGCATAAGTAAATATAATATTTTCTTAAGGCAGTTTACTCACCAAGTTCTGTGACATTTTCTCTACAGTAGCAGTGGTGTCTCTTTTGGCAGATTCGACAACACGTTTTACTTTTTGTCTCTGCTAGGCTGTATGAGCTCATTATCTTTCTGAAAATTATGATATCATTGTAGGCGTTTTGGCAGAAAGTCATCGTGGCGAAAACTCTAAATAACTACCCGCAAGAGGTTAAAAGGGATTAAGAGAACATAAAGGCGAAACTTTTTTATCTTTAAAGGCAATCGGATTAATGTGTTTTTGTAGAATTGTGCACAACCGAAGAATTAACTCACAGTAAATTGATCATTTGATTCCTTAAGGGGGGGGGGAGGGGGGCGTCGTGGAGGTGATTTTTTTAAGCAAAGATAGACTATTTTAATCTTTTCAATCGAATTAGCGTGTTCAAATTAGAGGAAAACAGTAAAAAAAAAACCGACTTTTTCATACGGTTGCCACGGCAACACCGCCATCTTGGATTTTGGCGTCCCTAATTTGAAAATCTATCTCCTCCGCCACATTTCAACGGAACTTGTTAAAACTTTGTGAACATATTGTTTGAGATAATATCTAAAAAGGTACATATTTTCAGCCCTTCCCATGCAATAAAAAATTTTCTAGAAATTTGTGAAAATGGCATGTAATGGAAATTCAAATTTTGCCGTTTTTTCACATTAAAAGCCCATTTTTTTCCAAACCTTACCAACCGAATGGAAGGTGCATAAGTAAGTTTTTGGTCTTGTTGTGGAAATGATGTATACTACATTTGGGTAGAATCGGTTCCGAAACAAAAAAGTAGATGGCAAAACAGTGTCATAAAACGGGTTTTGAGAAAAACGCGTTTAAATTTTTTTTCAGCGAAAAATTGACATGGAGAGTTTTTTGTTCCTCTTTCAGCCTCGGAACAGCCCTTTTTTACTTACTAGTCCACTCTTGATGACTCTATTTGTCGTTCTTTTTTTTTTGCGTTCTGGGCGTATCTTTTCTCGAATTTTGGTCCCTACTCCCCATCATTAAAAGGGCTCCCATAGAGTCATTTCCGGGTTCTTGAGGGACTCTATGTGCCCCCCACATCTTTTTTTTTTTTTGTCCAAACCAAGAGTATTTTGATCTTTACCATGATATATGAAAACTGAACTCTGAAGTAGCAGAAAGAGAGTAACATTTCTTTATTTATAGGACGTGGAAATTCATTTTTGAACACGTATGCTGATAATCTGCATGATTAGCAGTTTTTTTTTTTTCGCCTCATAGTGGTCATCCAGTATGCATCCCTGGCACTAGGGTTCATGATACCGCTAGAAGAGGTCAGAATCAAGTGTTTTATGGACTCTTTGCCTATAATCAAATAGATCTGCGACTGCATGTAGCAGCTAGGTGGAGGTAAATCCTGGTTGACAGTAGGCTAGGTCTACCGTTGAGTGACCATTGGTCAAACATGTTAGAGTGGACTTATCGACTTTTTGATACCATTTCTATACGCAGAAAAGGCAGGACTTTTAAAAGAAAACAAAAGCGCAAAATCGCATTTTTTGAGCAAAATCCATAATAATTTCAGGACGCCCCCCCCCTTCCTCCCTTAACCGCTATGATTGGTCATATAACAGGTTAATATTAATTTTTAATTATATTTATTAATTATAATTTGTGTCTGAGGCTCAACAATAGTTTGTTTCACATGTTTTAGCATAGTCCCATCCTTTATTCTATGGTGTTATTCATTTGGTTTAACATAGGGATAATTTGATATAAAGGAGTGCCACTGCGAAAACTGCACGCGGTAGCACATACGAGGTCGTTATTATTGTCTCGTTTCTTGAGGTCCCAGCACGCCATACCATAATATGCTGAGAATGCTTGTTTCAGGCTGATTAGAATTTTTAAAAAACAGCTCATTTTGCCATGATTGGTCATTACTGAACCGTTTGGTTGTCAAAGCTGCACAAAAGTTTCAATCTGTTACTATGATCAGCAATGCACAGGCCTGTCCATGAGAATAAAATTAAACAGATAAAAAAAGACCAACTGATTCCATGAGCAGGAACGAAAAAGACGTGAATAGTGCTCCCTCATACCGAGTCCTCACTAATGTTCGTTCAAAATGGCTGGCAAATTCTTCGGACACTGTTGAGACAAGAGCAATGTCTGTGTCAGAGCAGTCCCTCTTATTGCCCCTCGAGATAACTACCAGGAAGGAGGTTGAAACTCATTGAAAGACGAAACAAACCAAGTCCAAGTCTTATTGCCTGTCGCCTGCCAATCTGCTATCACACTTTGACTTGGCATAAACATGATTTTAAACATGACTTGTTGGAAAGGGGGGGGGGGGGGGGGTTGAAATCTGGGTTGTTGTTTTTTTCTGAAAAGCTTCGATTGTCGGTATTTTTTTTCTTTTAGCTTTTCTTTCTTTTTTTTTTTTTTTAATATGAAAATAGTATTGAAAAGTGGATATGTCCATTCTAACATGTTTGACATATGGTCATTCAACAGATGACCTGGTTTATTCTTCAACCAGGATTTGGCTCCTTCTGGTTACTATATGCAGTGGCAGATCATCCATATTCCATTGAATGAAGGCAAAGGATATATAAAATACTTGATTTAGAACTCTTCCTTTAGAAATATCTTGAGCCCCAGTGCCGGGAAAGGACATTGGATGATCACTCTGAGACGAAATAGATTCAATATCGCTCAGAATATCAGTGTAAGCGTTCACCAGGTGCGCTAAATGAACTCCTTCCTCCTACAAACAGTGAAATTTTCTTTTCACAGTTTCTGCTACTTCAGAACACAGATGTGGACTATTATAGTAAAGGTCAAGACATTCTTGGTTTTTACAGAGAAAGATGTGGAGGCCTCATATAAGCCTTCAAGAACCCGAAAGTGACTTTATGAAAGACTTATGGTGATAGGAGAAACAAAATTTGAGAAGAAATATGAACAGAAAGACAGGAAAAAAAAGAAAGAAAGAGACGTCATGGAAAGAGGGCTAGCAACTGAGAAAACGGTGTTTTGAGACTGAAAGCAGAATTTTAAAAAATCCATGTCAATTTTCCTTTAAAAAGGATACAAAATAAAGAAAAATTTAAAAAATTAAATACGTATTTTTCAAAGCCCGATTTGATGGTCACTATTTCGCTATCTAAATTTTTGTTTAAAAACTGATTTTAACCAAATTGATATGCATCATTTTCACAAGAAGACCAAACAATTGAAATATGCGCTTCGTGTTCTGTCCCTAAAGTTTGGAGAAAACAGGCTTTTGCTATGAAAAAAGGGCGAAATATAACATTTCACTACATGATACTTTCCAAAATTTCTTTTTTAAAATCTTCTTGTGCACTTGAGGAGCTAATATTAAGCAGTTTCTTAGATAGAAATGTCAGACAACAACTTGATCAAA
>JBCEWB011004929.1:0-14752 GCA_039654565.1 Peronia peronii | reverse complement strand
CCACTCCTCCCCCCCCCCCCCCCCCCCCCCCATACACACACACCTCTCAATCTTCCCGCCCTTCCTCCTTCATTCTCTCTCCTCCATCTCCTTCTGCCATCCATTTACCCCCACGATAATATAAGTGAGCCCTGCCATGTCCAGACTTGCAGAGGTCTGGGATCTCCCTATGGTCACTCACCCCGCCGTTCAGCGGAGTGGACATCTCTGTTCGAGTCATACAACAGCCAGAATAAATCTTACATCTTTGCTCATAGATTGATTGCCAAGAGTATGATCACCTGGCAAACTAAAGGCGAGTTTGTTTGTTTTTTGTTTGTTGTTGTTGTTGTTGTTGCTGTTGTTGTTGGTTGTCTTTTTCGCGCATTCCTGTGTGTAAATATCATGCTGCTTATGTGAATGGTTTGTGGCCGATAGAGAAGTGAAAAAGCTTCTTTTTTTTTTTTTTTAAACTCTTTGACCTATGAGATTACAATTACATGTACTAGAATTTCGAAAATATCGCCAAATGCAACCTTTGGAATCCAGAACTGTTAGTTATTTACTATTCCAGTCCTGTCTGTCATTTAGTACTCCTGTTCGTTGTTTGGCAGCACAGACGTATTTATTGTTTAGAAATACAGTTCTGTTTGTTGTTTAGTTATCCAGTTTTATTGGTTGTTTGGTAAGCCAGTCCTGTATTTCTACTGTATCCCCAGCACAGTTCATTGTTCAGTAATCTAGTAGTAACGGACAACTACTAACTGTGGCTTTTATGGCCCAAAACAAAGATCGTGCCTTTAACATTAAAAAAGAAAACCTACTTCTTCAAGAATGTTGCAAACATCACTTATGAATGATACCACTTATGTTACCAAACGGATTAATACCATAGCATTGCCTCAGTTCACAATTTTTAATGTTGTTATCTCCAAGCTCAAGAAAATCAATGTTAAGTGCATCCTTATTATTGCTCTCAGCATGTGCTGCATTCTCTAATTTTGACTGAGAATGAGTCAGGACCACACGAGCTACACGTTATGCTTCTGTTTATTGCGGGTCTTTATATTTACATGTCAAATGAAAAATTCATAGCACGATTTCTCAAAATTACTGAAAATTGTGAACTGATCCGATAATGGCTCTGCTATTTTTAGTAGCTCGGCTGCTACCACTCCGTCAAATACCGCTATCCATGTTAGGGATACTAAATGCTATTGCTGCTAGAGTAGTACATGTACTGTAAGTATCGCTACACGTGATATCACTACAGCTCCAGCTATCATTATTTCTTCTTCTATGACCATTATCCACGGCACAGTTAGGCAGACTATTACTACTACTGCTAGAGTAGTAGTATTACAAGTATCACTGTAAGTGATACCACTACAGCTCCGACTGTACCATTATTCCGTCTTATATTACCGCTATTCACAGCATTGCTATCTTAATTATTGGTACTACTGCTGGAGCACTACAAGTATTACTATAAGTCATACTACTATTATAGCTCTCTACAAGCTATACTACTAAATAGCTCCCAACTACCATTATGTTTGCTCCTACTTTTATCAATAATATGGTTTGTTCTTCTCTCCTTTTTCCTCTTCTTTTTGTTTGTTTTCAGTCAAAGTTCTCGTACTTTTTTACCACTCATTTGTTTGGACAGTGACTTACGCTTCATTCCTTCAGTAGACGTGTTTGTTTTAGAATTACATAAGTAGCATCTTTTTTTTTTTTGTTTCCATTCTGTTTACTTTATAGAGTCTTGGAATGTTAAATATCAGTTACGTAATGTTTCACCCTCGAACGGTCTCTATGAGAAAAGAAATACATGTATGCATCGCTATTAATGATATTATTTTGGAAAAACATTCCATTGTGAATCTCTTTGGGTTGACAAGCTGTAGATAGAGAACGAAGAAAGAAAACAACTGCAGTGTTAAATCCTCTTCGAATCTTTTCTTTTTTTTTTTTTTTTACGTACTTAGTGTATTTTTTTTTACGTACTTAATGTATTCCCGTGTGTTTCAATATAACAGCAATGTCAGATGGAAAGTGTTAGGGTATTCAAGCCTTTAACCTAGACAAAAACATATCCATATTTAACCCCTTATCAGCATAACAGTATTTAACGCATTCACTGCAGGATCAGTTCCATGTGTCACTCATAATTGCTGAAAGCTAGTCAGCCATTGCTCCTGAGATTCTATGCTTAGAAAACTCTAATTGCCTAGACAGATGCACTGTGTAAACGTTTGGAATAATGATCTCAGTCTCAGCTTCCGTTCACATTCCAGCTTCAACAACTAACTCAAATTGATAAACCCATCTTCACCAGCTAATATTGATACAGTGTCTTGCTTAAGCCGAATTGTTTCAAGCTACTTGTCTCGTCGATAAGCAGCGCTTTGCCATTGTCTGTCGTGAGTCAGTGCAGTGTAAAGGTTAGCACCGTCTCACCGCTAACGGTAGTGTGGAGCACAGTCACTCATCTTTTTCTTTTTCTACTGTTTCCTTTTCTGATTTTTCTGTTCCTTCTTCTGTTTATCTATGTATTCACTGATCGCTGTTTGTTTATCGGTTAATTTTTTTTATTTGTGTGTATTTATTTATTTATTTGTTTTATCTATCGATTTGTTTATTTAATCATTAAAAATTTATAGATGTATTCATTTATTTTTCTTTTTATTTATTTTTTTTTTTTTTCATTTCGTTATTTATTTGCTGATTTCATTTTATTTTGTTTTATTTTTTTTTTTCATTCTTTGTTTTTATATTGTAATTAATTTTGTTTGTATCAAACACATAAAAGTCTGAAAACTTGTGGGCCCTGGTCATGACAATGCCTCTATAACAACAGGGTCTTCGTGGCTGATTTAGGGTCATCATACCTTGCATGGTAATGCGACCTATATAATATCTTCCTCGCAGAATGTGACGGCGCCGCCGTATTATAGGCTGCTTGGTGCAGCAAGCCTGAACAGGTATAAGATCAATATTACGCACTCCGAGAATGATTATATAGATTATTACAGCGGCTGGTGTGTATGGTGTGTACTCACGGTCGATGCGATGGCTGGGAAGCAAAGTCTGGTGAAAAAAGTGTGGATTTGGTCTTACTCCCTGGGCTTAAAGTGTAGAAGTTTCAAAAAAAAGGGGGAGGGGATGGAGGACTAGCTCATAACATCTGGAGATAGAATTCCACTCCAAATAACACACAGGACAGTAAAAAAGTAATCGGCTTACAATGCCTTTAACTCTTACCATACGAAACACAGACACATAGACTGCAGTACACTTAAGTCCGATGACTCATCTCGTAAACAGGTGCAGGCCTATATAAAAGCCACATATTTACAATGACCCACTGGTATCGAAGCTTTACAAAAGAATATCTAGTCTCATCTAGGACAATCAGCATAATGACTTATTAACAGAGCTCTTCTAGGCTTTCGTGGGTAAAATGGTCAAGCTTAGCCTGTAACCGCTAGAACGTGGACAAATATCAAAATAGGTACTCCTGGTACGTCAGCAAATCGTTTCTATGAGGCTTTAAAGGTTAATTTCACTTTCTCAGTTCTTCCAGCCTCCTACTTTGGGGTGGGAAGGTGGAGGGGGAAGGGGATATGAAGAGTGGGGGAGGAAATCGTTATATCTGTTCATTATTCCCAGCTCTCCAGTCCTGGTGATTGCAATGCTGTCGTTAACTGGCCTTGATGGGAGCATCGCCTAAAGCACACTGGCGATTACATTACATTGATTGAGAGAATAAAGAGCTGTGGGAATAAAAGGGCTGGAAAAGAAGGCTGGGTTGGAAGATCGAGAGAGATCAGGACAGTGAAACGTATTTATACTTGAGAGAAAACGAATATGAATACGATATTTTATCCATACGGAATTACATCTTAACCAATGTGTTATGCAGAAGAGTGCTGACACTGATAACAGAGGGAAGGGAAGAGGTGAGGAGGAGGGCAGGGTAGGAGGACAGAGACGGAGAAGTAGTGAAATAGATAATGAAGGAGGTGGGAGGGGGGGGGGAGGAGGGAATGAATGAAAGAAAAAGAAATTGGAAGAGAAACAGGGGGGCGAGATTGGGGTCGAGGGGGGGGAGGGTGTTAGAGAAGAAGCGAAATAAGGATTAACGGGAAAACTTAATCAAAGAGACCAGACAGATCAAAGTCATACAGAACAGAAAGACAAATTAGACATCAGCTCAGACCAGACAGACAACAGACCAGACTAGAGAGACAGAAAGAGGGAACAAGACAGACAGACCAGACAGACGAAGATCAGACGAGACAGACAGACCAAACAGACGACAGATAAGGCCAGACAGACAAACCAGACAGACGAACTGATCAGATCAGACAGACTAGATGGACCAGAGTAGACAGGCCAGAAGACAGACAGATCAGACTAAACTAGACAGACCAGTCAGACCAGACTAAAACAGATCATACCGTCAGACAGATCAGATAGACAGAACAGACAGAGAGGCCAAGTAGATAGACCACACAGACAGACCAGGTAGAAAAAAAATAGGCAAGACAGACTAAACCAAACAAGTATGATCAGACAGACAAGACAGTTACACCAGGTTACACAGATCAGACAGACTAAACCAACTTAAATATGATCAGACAGATAACTTTTATAGATCAGATAGGCACACCAGATAGACAATTAGATCATGTAGACCAGACAGACCAGACAGATCAAACCAAACAAATCTGACCAGACAGACAAGACAGACATACACAAACAGACCAGACATATTAGGTGAAAGCCAGTTGCATACAACAATTACTAGATGGCTGCAACGTATATATATACGGGGCGTCACAAAAGACAGAAACAACAATAGTTGACAAGACAACGACCTAGTCATTGATCAATGAAGAAAGTAGGCCTTTCTACACCCTGACAAAAAAAAGAAGAGAAAGAACGCACACAAACCAAAACAAAACAGCACGACACTGCAATGACATAATCCATATTAATATGAAATAACTATAGAAACATTCGGAATAAAAAATTAATATTGTGACATAAATCATGTCATCTATCAATAATGAGAAAATGATTTAGAATATGAAACATAGTCGTTGACAGATCCTGAAAATAAATAAATAACAAATAAAACGAGAACTCACAGACTGAACTACAATGTACAGTGATAAATATACATAATATACAAGATGAAGAGGAAGAAACTTATATGTGTCATATAGCATACTCATGTGGTGTCGGTGGCCTAGCAGTTAGGCCGTCGGACTCGGGATCTGAAGTTTCGGGCTCGAATCCTGATTGATCCCGACATTTTGTCCTTGAGAAAGAGAATTTACACACACTTCCTGACTCGACCCAGGTTTAAATAAGTACCCGACTATAAACAGTGATTGATATTGTTAGAGTGATAAGGATTTGAGCGCCTAACAGGCACTGCCTTGTATGCTTCCCAGGAAGCTGAGAACATTTATGAGTGTCTTCTTTGGGTCTGTCGGGGTAATAATAGATTGCAAAGCGCTTAGAGTCTGTACTGTACGGGGATAAGCGCTATATAAATGCTCTCTATTATTATTATTAGATCTAGTACTCTCTAGTCGATGTGTACCGTGCTTTACCGACATATGAGCTCACGTTACAGACTGAACTACAATAAATAAAAAGTGATAACTGTACAAGAGGAACAAAATTATCAGTGCCATGGCGTACACACTTATCGATCTGTACCATGCTTTATAATAATATCACAGACTAAGACAACGATGCGATGCAGAGGAATAATGTTAATTACAAATCAATAGATGAAAGCAGGCTGCAGGACGCCAGTCGCATGGAGAGTAAAGAGTATTACGAGCGAAAAGTAGGGCGACGCGGGTGAAAAAAAAAATCGCATCTGGGTCAAAATTTGGCATCTTTAGATTTTACTCATTTATTGCAGCTTTACATTCCTGCTTTCAAGAATAATGTTTGAGTTGAATCATTTGTGAAGAAAGTGTGCGATTTAAAGATTTTGAACGTATCTCAAGCAAAAAAGCTCACTTTGACAGATATTTTCACAAAACTAAATTTTCCCCAATAAGTTAATCAATTCGGATCTTAATCGGTTCAGTAAGGTAATTTTGAAGTCTCAGATACGGATCTGATGTGTGCTATGTGGGATAAAAATTAATGAGAAAAAGGTCCCTCTGATGAATGAAAATATTCACTGACTTGCAAGAATACAGACATACCAAATACGTCACTACTTACAGCATACACTTGTATTCAAGGCATAGAAAGAATTTTCAAAATATCTTTACAACATGTTGAGATTTTAAGATTATGAGATCGTATATTTTATATCTTGAAATCCAGTATGGCCGCCACTGACTGTGCAACATGGATATGAAGAGAAGAAGACAAAAAAAAAAGTGGAAGAAGACAAAAAAAAAAGTGGAAACCTGGAATGAGAGAAGTTAAGAAAGGATAGTGCTTAGGTCTATGTGAGAAAGAGAGAGAGAGAGAGAGCGAGCGAAAGGAGGGGGGGGGGCGGGAGAGAAAGAGGCGAATGGGAAAAAAATCAACATATACGCCAGATAGATGGACAAGCAGAGAGAGAGAGAGAGAGACAAAGGGAGAGAGAAAGAGAGAGAGCAGAACTACTCAGACATGTCAACCTGTAATATCAACAGCCAACAAGATTTGTATGACCAGTATCAACATAATGTATTAACTTGGATCGCACATGTTTTGAAAGTGGTCGGGGACTTTTGGGATGATTGGCGTGGAAATTTATTTTGAAACAAAAAATGAAAATAACTGAAAAGATGGCTGCATGGCGATAGGATTATGATCTTTATTGTTGCTGTCTCAGCAAATTTGGGTGCGAAGAGTACTTTGTGGATTTCTTTGAGAACTATTGACAAAAATGTTTAGTCACTGTCTTTAATCACTTTTAAATTATTATTATCATTATTATTATTATTATTATTATTGGTCAAGATGTTCTGTGCATCTATCTTTGTTATAGCTATCTATCCCCTCTGTTTGACATTGATATCTTTTCTACATCTTTGTCCCTTGTATCTATCCCGTATGCGTATTCGCAGCATCTATCGTGTATTTTGTGGACTGTCTCGTTGTTCATTTTATCAGTCCTGAGATGTGTGCTCCGTACATTATGCTTTATGACGTGCTCACAGTATCTATTGTACTGCAATGTCAGAAAAAGACGAATAGGTATAGGTAGGTCTGTAATGTAACTTTTTTTACGCTGTCAGCTAGAAGCAGGGATATTCTATTGTAGATTAGTGTATTTCAACAAATCATAGCAGATCGATCTGACAGGATTGATATGATGGCACACTGTTGACTGTCTCTCCGAGGCCCCTCCTTTGAACTGGATGAGTAATGGAAAACAGGGATAAGGTGATGATGCAAAGAGTGGGAGTATGTGGTTAAAAAGAGAGAGAAAGAGAAAGAGAGATTGGGGGTTAGGACTGAATGATTCATCACAGAGGAAAAAAGGCTTGACATAGGAAATTATGGACAGGAGAGGAAGTCGTAAATGACTGAGAATATCCGGTGAAGAGAAAAGTCCTAAGACAAAAGGTTATGTGACAAGGGAGATAGATAGAAAGATAGAAAGCTTGGGAGATGGAAAAATGACTGAATAATACATCACAGAGAGAAAAAAAAAGATACGATATATCAAACTATCGAGATGAGAGAGGGGAGGAGAGAGGAGGAGGTAAGTACATTGAGACAATCCTGTGAACAAGAGAGTCGTAAGACAAGAGAGTGCGTATATGTGGTAAAAAAAAAAAAAACAACAGCAGAGATTGGGAGATCTGGGATTGAGTCAATAACACATCACAGAGAAAAAAAGGAGAATGAGAGAGGCAATTAGAGCAGGGGGGGGGGGGGGGGGGGAACTGAACCCATTGAGAAAATGAGAAAAACGAAGAGGCATAAGATAAAGGCGCCGTTGTATGGCCATTAGGCGTCAACCTCTCGGTAAATATGTCGCGGGTTCGAATCCTAATGAGCTAATGGCTAAAAGACATGCAACTACCCTTTTTTTTTTTTTAAGCCTGACTGTGGACAACGATTTTCTGCCTTAGTAAAAATGTTGGGCAATGATAAGTCGTATCTGTATGTTACGCACATTATTGAAACCTTGGCATCCTGACGAATCTGAAATCCATTCAAGAATTTATTATTTTTTTAATCCACATTCTTCTTCTGAGCACATGATTATTGGTATACGGTAGAAATCGAGATAACTCACTCTCAGAAAGTCAGGTCTGCACCATGGAACTAGAAATGTATAGTTTCATGGTCATGGTATCGGGAGTGTTTCGTCACAGAGGGCAGAATGGGGTGAAATGAGAGAAATAAAGGGAGTATATATAGATATAAGAAAGGGGGGGGGGGTCAGAAACAAGAGGAATAATGAGAGAGAGAGAGAGAGAGAGAGTATGAGAGAGACAGAGAATGGTAAGACGAATTTGAATATAATTAGTGAGGGAAGTAGAGAGAAAGAGAGAGATCTGACAAAGGAGAGATGAAGAGAACGAGATAGAGAATAATTCAATAGCTATTGCGAGGGAGCATAAAAATTATATACCAGTAAGGTTAGAGAGCACTTTGCCTAGAAGCAGAGAATATGATAATAAACATAAACATGTGTTGTTTTAGGCCAGAGAAGCTTTTATAAAGTGAGTATGGAATAGCTATATCAAAAGAAATAAAAAGGAAAAAAAAAAATGGAGAATCAATTTTAATTTGATGGTTGTCTGACTTCTGACTGATCTTGAAGATGACACATTGATTTCCTCAGATTTCACGGAATTTTAATGTAAGACTTCAAATGGAGAACCCGTTTTTTAAAAAATCACCAGAAGGTTGGAAAGTTTGGCAATAAGCTGTCTATTACGCCACATTAACTTCACGGTCTTGCCAGTTAATCACTAGGAAAGAACGTTACTCCCAAGGCAAAGACTGCGTAATGGCAATTTCAAGACAAAGTCGGCAGGAGTGGAGCTTGAGTCTTTCATTCGAGGTGATAGACTTGGTCTCTCGCTGTAATTCATGGTCTGATAGAAAATGGAACTAGTGATAATGGGATGGGATGGGACTGTAGGGGGAGCGGGGCAAAAGAGGACTTATGGGTAACCCTGGGCCCAGACAGCTCTCGATTATCACTTCCATTACCACTATAAGCACTACCATTATCAAAACCGGCTTAATGGTCGTCTCGGGGAAGGGAGTCGTTATCGAAATAATAATAGGATATTTTTGGAGTCTTTACGTTTTGAAATTTTCATCCTGTCTGCTGTGATTTTTTATGACGGCACCGTTACTCTAAAAGGGGGCTGTATCGAATGATTGTGGTGGTAGTGTTCGTAAGAAATCCATGGGTCATGCCGAATACGTATTCTACCATTTCAGTTCACATCGAAGTTTTAAATTGTTGTGGAGACTTCCCTAGCAAAACAATAACAAAACAACGTCCAGCCATGGTCAAAAGGTATCAATGCTCTCGAAGTTCAAGGAATTGATGTAATCTTTCTCCCAAATGGCAAAAGCTTGGAAAATCCGCCTGTTTTTGCTTTTAAAAAAATCACCCATAAACATAATAGGATTTCCCCATAGAGTCGCTGAACCTCTCGTCAAGATTAAGTACAATCTTATTAATGTTATCACAGATTTGTCCCATGATCGCTCTCTGCAACCTTGGATAGCAGAAAGAAAGCTTCATGTATGTGACTATCTTCTTCTTTTCTTCTTCTTCTTTTGATTACAGATCTTAAAATTTACAATGAAAAAAAATATATATATATAATAATAATTTTTTTTTAATGAAAAAAGAAAGAAAACAGGAACAAGACAGATGTGTGATAATAATAATAATAATAAGCCAATTTTATTCCACCAGCAGTATTTGTATTGTGTCTAATAACGTTTCGTTTCACCGTGGAATGGAATTCTCCCTGTCTGGCCAACAACGCTTTGACGGCTAACAAAGATATAACAAACACAAAAGGTTTGGTTACTCATGGCGATAATCCGTACCTTTTTTTTTTTTGTTTGCCTCGCTTTATAAGCTTACCAATGATGAACAGCCATAACTCTCTCGTTGCGATCGTCAGAGGATCTGAAGTAGCGTCAAAACATAACTCGCTTTCATCGTAATGTTCACCATGTTTCCAGCCCCATTCCCATTGTCGTAATTAATATTGATTACCTCTGTTTTCCCCGATTGGATTTCCATTGGGGTGTGTATGTGCGTGCGCGCGTGTGTGTGTGTGTATGTGTGCGTGTGTGTTTCAACATTGGCCCATTTTCCTCATAACTGCTCTTCCACTCCACGATGTTCTCTCATTATTGGCGTAAGGGGTTTATATACTGGCATGCTGTCTAACATGCTTTATCTCCTCAGTACTTGCGCAAAAAATCATATTTCTCAGCCACAGTCTCCTAGACGTCTCTGGGTATTTCCTGCATTGTCAATTATATTTCTTTAGCAAATTCTATCTTACATTTATATCTACTAGCATCATCAATAGTACACCTTCTATAAAATCTCTCTTATATACGGTCTTGTGGTATTACCAGCAACAACAGTTGTGTTTCTTCTACAAAATCTATCTTACTACTATCTTGTGATATTACAGAATCAACAATTGTCTTCCTTCCACGATGTCTATCTTGCATACTACCTCGTGGTATTAATAGCAACATCACTTGTATTTCTTTCGCAAAGTGAATTATATTTCTGCTATAAAATCTATCTTACATTCTGTCTATCAACATCATTAACTGTATTCCTTTAAAAAAATCTAGATCTATCCAGTTCATGTGCAGAAGCTTCAACGCGGCGAACTGGTCTTCAAACGAATTCGGCAAACCATACAGAGACACATAAACGAGCGGTGTTTTTCATTGGAGATTGTGGTAAAGCTCACTCGGACGACTCCCTTCCCAGCTCTGTGTTATGGGATGCCTCGAATGGCATGTCGCCCTTCAGTTTCTCCAACGCCTCAGTCAGTGAATGCTCAGTTTCCGAATACTTCCAAACCTTTCAGGCATAGCGGCCTGTTCCACACTGCCAGCTTTATTCCATTCTTCTTGGACCCGCGATACACTGTGGCATGATGCCATTATGAATCCTGGCCAATAGCAACAACAACAACAAAACATTACAAAGTCTGGCTTACTAAAGTGCCCTGTCTTGTGGAATTACCAGCATCATTAATTGTCTTCATTCCACAAAGTCTAGCTTATATGGTAGCTTTTGGCAGTATCAGCATTGTCGCTGTTGTAACCCATCACAAGCTCTGTCTTATATACTACTGTCTGCTTACATTGCACCACTACTACAGTCTCAGTGATTGTATTCAATTCAGGTGATGACAATTTAAACTCATTGACAAATGGGTTTTGACTGTAATCACCATGTTTGAGAGAATCAGCTGATGACATCGACACAGGCTAATAGTGATGGTATACGCTTGCTACAGGGAGAAGGCGGCGGCAGCGAATGAAGCGAAAGTAGGGGGGGGGAGGGATACAGTTACAGGCATTACCAAAAGTTTAAGATCAGCTTGTCTCCAATCTCAAATTTTGCTACACTTTCTAACATTGTACCAACCCTTGGTTTATGGTCCAATATCTTAATGCTATAGCACATACATAATTAGCATATGGTTTAGGTTAATATTGTGCTTTCCATTGTCCTACTATAAGCGATCAGTATGATTATTGTGAAAGTGTAACATTTAAGCAAATAGATGAAATATTGCCACTTCCATAAGCAGCCTCAGGAGATTGAAAGACTTACCAAGACCGTAACTAACACATCCAGAGACGCAAAACAGACAATAAGGGGCCTTCTAATGTGACGTTTGAGCATGGCAAGATGTTGAAGAAGAGATTCATCGGAAAATGGCTTTTTCCCAGGGTCCTGCTGACCAAGCTTCATTAACAGTTGACAAATACCAATTGCTGATTTGGCTCGCAAATGTGCAATCGGAGTTTGCCAGTTTTTAAATGATTTATGACCAAACTCTTTACTCAGACGGAGAGAAACTGTCATAGAACTTATATTTTTGTACTTTTCCTCATCAGAGATTCACATTTTCTTGCATGAACTGATAAAAAACTCATGACACTGCACTTTATTAAGTGATTGCCCCTAGTGATGGTTTTCTTGCACGATCACCACTCTTCGTGTGGCTAAAAAGTTGATGATTTTTAGTGTTTAGCCAGAGCATTGTGTATAGCTGTTTTCTACTATATCACAGTCTAGCACTCATTTCACATTTTGAGTAGCCCTTGGTTCGGTGTGTAGGGTTTTAGCCTGTGCTTTTTGTGTCTCTGAAAGTGGCGATTTTTTCCCATTTACTTTAATACTTAATTATCACACAAACCATAGGTGAGTGCTCAGTTAAAGGCAATGGGAAAAAGCCCAAAATGAGCCCAAATCATGTCCTGATGATATATAAAGCAATATACAGCGAGATACTGGATCACACATCAAGGGACGATGTACTATTCTACAAAATAGGAGAATATGGTATTGAGACAAGCTGGAATGTAACTGTATTCGTTTCAAATTCTCACCTCATTTGCTGCCTTCTTCTTCTCCCTGTAGCAAGTGCATGCCATCACTATTAGCCTGTGTCATCAGTTCATTCTTGCAAACACGGTGATTGAAACTAAGATCCATTTGGCAGTCAGCTTAAATTGTCATCAACTGACTTTAGTATGATCACTACGATTTAAATAATCATTAAGCACATTCTTTGACCACTTACGGCATTTTTTATGGCCCACAGTGAATATACATATAACAGACGCAGCATCTTTCCTTTACCAGACTGTATTTATTATTATTATTATTATTATTTATTTATTTATTTTTTGCTTTTTCTGTTTCATTCTTTTTTTTTTTAAATCTGTGTTTTGCTTGTCGGTTTGAGTATTTTCAAAAGCAAAAAAACAAACACACACAAACAAAAACCAAAAGGCATTTCTCTATCATTTTTTTTTTTCATTTCTGAAATAATGACAATAATGATGATAATAATGAAGATAGCCAAAGGAAGAGAGCAACCGACAAAATTTGCGTTTCCTTATCTAATTTCATCTCTCTGTTGTACACCTCTTTTGCAATTACAAAAATATGATTATTATGCTTCAGTCTTCCTACGCTCTCATCTAATACAATCACTGTGCACCTCCCAGTTTTTACAGGATGCTTCTTGTACTATGACAGAACTTCCTTGCTCTGGTCTCTCTGTTTGGTTTTCAAGTCGACCATCGTCACCATCATGTCTTTTTCTTGCCAGTCTGATGATGTTTACTCACCCATCAATAATCCCTATACCAATAACATCTCCGTACATCCAGTAATGGAATCTCCTACACGGAATGTAGACAGATTAACCCACATCTTGATATAAAGACAAAAAACAAAAGAGAGAAGAAGCGAACGAAAACAGAGCGAGAATAACAGATCAGATTTGTCTCAGAGAAATTAATATTTACAAGAATTATTAAATAACTGTACGCCTCAAGGCTCTTCAGAGGCGTCTTGTGTGGATTATTAAAAAGAAGAAGAAGAATTCAGCACTCTCTCCAGACAAATACTTTCTCTGGTCCCGGAAGAGAAGTGTCAAATTGATTCAGAGCGGAGATGAAGGAGGAGAACGCCATCCGGCATGATTCCTGTCCTCCTGCGTTAGTAGTAGTACCCGCGTTGCCAGGGGCCCGTAGACTCTCGATGCCAATGTCTGGCCAGATAATTCAATTCTGGCAGCATTTAACTGGTTTAGCGTTGCCGGCTAACAGGGCCCTTGGGCGCCCGCTTGGCTGTACAGAACGATCGGGATTGGCTTGTGTGTAACTTTGTACTCGAATAGAATACATAGGTTCAAAAATTTGTTCGCCGTGTCTTTATCTGCAGCAGCATATGTATATATATGGAGGCTGGTCTTTGTTTTGTATGCACATACGCACGTGTGTGTGTGTGTATGTGTGTGTGTGATGTCAGTGTGTCAGAGAGCGCACATGTGTTTCACTGTGTTTGTTGACGATTTTCGTTCCTTCTAGTTCTTTCCTCATTTTTTTTCTTTTCTTCTTTCAATCCTTCCTTCTTTGCTTCTTTCTTTGCTTTCTTCCTTCCCTCCTTCAACCTTGCTTTTCTTCAGGCTCACCTTTCACCACTTCCATCCTTCATCTTTTCTGTACGTCCATTGTCCTTTCTAATTTCCGTTTATCAAACTTCTGCATCTCTATGTGAACAAACATAACAATATGTTGCACAAACATAAAAATAAAAGAGTGGTATATACTGTAGAACACTGTATTCAATGGCTATAACATAATGATAATTTACAATTTTATCGCAGCAGAAAAGTTTAATTATCATCATTTACTTTGAACAAAGGATATGTTGGCGTTCAAAGGATATGTTGGCAATACGACAGAAACATTAATATTAAGGGTGGTTGATAGCATGATATGGTTCATTGGCAAGGAAAAGAGTAACACTGTTTTGTTTGTTTTGTTTGTTTTCCCTCTTCTTCACACTTATAAATAGTATACCTTCATTCTCATCGCTCACTTTTTCACTCTGTCTCTCTCCTCTCCTCTCACTCACTCACATATATACACACATACACACATACATACTTCTAATGTCCCTTTTTCACTGTGACATATACACACCCGCATATACAGACATGCACTACCATGATTCGTTACATTATCCATG
>JBCEWB011004818.1:3842-15040 GCA_039654565.1 Peronia peronii | reverse complement strand
GAAAAACACATGGGACGGTTATCCCGATATGGCACAGCCCCCCCGGGGGCACGCCGAAAGGGACCGAAACCCTAACAAACGAACGAACGAACGAGCTATGAGTTTTCTGTGTGATCACTCTTTGATTGGTGAATGCTCGATGATTCTTAATCAATGAGCCAACAGAATAGGCGACGAGGATGACATGGGGTCTTGGCGCAAGTTAGCTCCGTCCTATTAACCCTTGGGACTTTATTACTTCGGCGACAATAACTGTTATTGGAGCTTGATGTATAGATCTAAGCCCCAAGCGGCCAACCCTGGGACCAGTGGCCGAAGGACCAGTCAAGGCTTCGCAGCAGATCCAGCCCTGCCCGGAAGACCAGCACAGGATCCAGCCCCGCGCGCTGAACCCCTGGAGATCAAGGCGGCTGCCCAGCGATCCCTGACGACCGCGAGGGTAGGCCAGCGACCTTTGGCAACCGAGAGGGCAGGCCAGCGACCCTTGGAAACCGAGAGGGTAGGCCAGTGACCCCGGAGAACCGAGGGCACTCACAGCGATCCCTGACGACTGAGGGAACAGACCAGCGATCTCCGACAGCAATGTAGACTCGCTGGTCCAACCTACCACGATGGCGTCGCGCTCTCAAGCCAGTGCCAACGAGGACTTGATCCATTTGCTTAGGGCACAGATGGAACAACAGCGCCAACAGACGGTACAACAAGTGGAACAACAACGCCAGCAGATGGAGTTGTTTATGACAGCTCTTGTAAGCAAGTCAACCGCTCCTGCTACAACGAAATTCAACGAATTTGATCCTGCAGCAGAGCTCTGGGCCGACTATTGGTCCAGATTCGAAACATGGCAAACTCGTCCCAGCAGACAAGAGGGCGGACATCTTCCTGACCAATCAGACATCTGCAACATTCAGACTCCTCAAGAACTTTGCAGCTCAGCAAACACCCCCCCCCCACACACACACACACAGACGTCACCAGCTTGTCTATGGAACAGATCAAGGAGTACATGGCAGACCACTTCAACCCGAAACGCTTCGTGGTTCTGGAACGATTCAAGTTCTGGACCAGGACAGAGCGGCGACCTGGTGAGACCATTCAGGAGCTGGCGGCCAGGATCCGACAGGAGGCAGCCACGCGTGACTTCGCAGCCATCACAGATCCCCTGGATGAGGCGATGCGAACCAGATTTGTCTGCAGCATCGGCAACGAAGCAGTGGTGAAGGCCCTGTTCAAAGAAAAGGAAGATGAGTTGACATTCAGTCGTGCTGTCCAAGTTGCTGCCGAGGTGGTGGAGGCTTCCCGAGCAACGAAAGAGACGCTCACTAGTCCAGCCTCTGTCGACGCTTCGGTTTTCCAGGTTAATCAAGGAGGCGGTACAAGACTGAAACACCCAAAGAAACCAAATCCCAGTGGTAGTCAAAAGCCCCAGCGAGGTAGAAGATACCTTGCTACCGATGTGACGTGTCCATAGCTCAGACCAGTGCGAATTTAAGGGAACAGCTTGTAATTTCTGTGGCAAGAAAGGCCATATCCAAAGAGCTTGCCGCCATATGAAGAAGCAAGGATCTCCGAATACATCCTGTATGTATGTATGTATTTTTTACGACTACAACTGCTCGAGGTAGAACGTTTAATGGCACTATCCTACCCAACTGCATATTCAAAGACGTGCAAGCTATGTAACCACCCATCAGAGACGGCGTCTCATGCGCTGAACGGCAGCACAAAGTTCAGCGGAATGTACCAGCAACGACACAACAACATGGCCAACATTGTTGAATAGGAAAATCAGTGCCTTCAATAGGAATAGCATCGTAATAAAGGACACATCACTGAAGCCAGCACTGTTTCAAATAACGGAAGATACACTCAACACCAGAAATCGACGACCAGACATCACAATCATAGACAATGTTAATAAAATAGTTAAATTAATTGAAATAGCAATACCATATAAATTGACTGCCACGTTGATAAAAGTTATAGAAATAAATTCCAAAAGTTCATGCCACTATCTATAGAAATTAACAACCTTGATTATCACTCCGAAATAATTATTTCAATGTGTAGAAGCTTAGGAAATGTACAAAAAAGGTTTGTCACTGGCCTTAAAAAAATTAAGGCTAAACAACACAGAATGTAAATACTTAGCTCAGTTTCGATGCATAAGTGCTATAATTGGTTCTTACAAAGTAAGATGAAAATACCTGAACAGAATGATATATATATATACAAAAACAATCTGCATATATATATATATATGATTAGTAGACCATCGGGATCCGATGATATCAGTTGTGCAGTCGTCGTTCGTGGGTTCGGGAGTGGCTGACCAGTCCAGTCCTGGAGGTGCCCATTCGGGGGCAATGTGGGCATTGGAATGTTGCATTTGCTGGCGGAGAAGCAGAAGCCTTTCTTCTCTCCCTGGCGCTGGAGATTTTCCTTCGCCGGTTTTCCTCACAGGAGATGAAAGCTTTGTGGGTCAAGGCGCGCCAGTTCAAGCTGTCCCTGCGCTGGTTTCTAGCTCTCTTGCAGAGATACCACAGTGTTTCAGACTGTCTTTTATGCAGTCTATGTAGCACTTTCTGGGGCGATCAGTTTTTCTGTGACCCTCTGAGAGAACCCCGTAGAGGATCTTGCGTGGAAGGCGATTTTTGTCCATCCTGATCACATGTCCAGTCCAACGAAGCTGGGACTTTACGATCATGGCCTCGATGCTGACAAGGCCAGTTCTGTCCAGAACCTCCAAGTTTGTCACCTTGTCCTACCATTTTATTCTCATGATCGAACGCAGAGCCTTCATTGTGAAAACGTTCAAGTTGTTTGAGCCCCGTTTGCGGTACAATGTCCAGGTCTCACAGCCATATAGAAGATTTGTGGGCACAACAGCTTTGTAGACTTTGATCTTGGTCTCAAGTCTGATATTTCTGTGGTTCATCGTACGGGAACGGAAGCGACCCAGCGACTGATTTGCCTTGCCGATGCATGCTGCTATCTCCTTGTCGAGAGAACCATCAGATGAGATGGCGCTTTCCAGATACTTAAAGCAGAGTCGACGACCTTAAACTGTGTGCCCTCTATCTGGATCTCAGGAGGCGGTGGTGTGGGACCTGGAATGGGTTGGTGGAGGATCTTGGTCTTACCGAGGCTGATGGTCAGTCCAAATAGCCGGCAGGCCTCTGCAGATCTATTGACAATGATTTGGAGGTCCGACTGTGAGTGTGCCATGAGCGCACAGTGCCTCAAGCAACAGTTGCTCCAGCGTTTTGGTCTTGGAATTCAGTCTCCGGAGTTCAAAGAGGGAGCCATCCAGCCTGTACTTCAGGTACACCCCTTTCTCGAGATCATGTACTGTATGGTTCAGGAAACATGTGAAAAACAGGTTGAAGAGGACCGGGGCAAGCACACAGCCTTGTTTAACGCCGTTGGATATCTCGAATGGCTTTAAAATGTCGCTGTTTAGCTGAACAAAGCCCTCCATACCATCATGAAACAGGCGGATCAATTGGACAAACTTTCTGGGACAGCCAAGTTTTCCAAGGATGGTCCATAGTGCTTCTCTGTTCACTGTGTCAAAGGCCTTTGTGAGGTCGACGAAAACAGCGTAGAGATCCATATTTTTCTCAATGCATTTTTCTTGGACCTGTCTGGCTATGAAGATTATGTCCATGGTACTACAGTTGGGTCTAAAGCCGCATTGGGCAGTGATTTTTCTGATATGGTGTCAATCAGGCTATTCAGGATGATATGTACCAGGATCTTGCCGGCTGTGGATAGTAGGGAAATTCCACGGTAATTGTCACAGTCAGCTTTGTTGCCTTTGTTCTTGAAAAGGGAGACAACAGTGGCATCCCTGAAATCGTGTGGCATGGTTTCTTCATCCCATATACTGACGAGGATGTCATGAAATACATTGAGAGCTGCAGGGCTTGGCTCTTTGAAGAGCTCTGCGGGGATGCCATCCACGCCTGCTGCCTTGCCTGAACCGGCCTGATTGATAGCCTTGTGGACCTCATCCATGGTGGAGGGAGGAGGGGGGGGGGGAGGTCCAGGTCGTTTGTCACAGGCTTTTGGTTGATTCTGTCCAAAGCTGTAGTGTCGACTGTAGAGGGCCTGTTGAACAGTGAAGAGAACTGTTCCCTCCAGTGTTAATTGATGCTGTCCTTGTCTTTGAGCATGGTAGTGCCGTCAGCTGCAAGGAGTGGGATGGTGTTAGATTTGTGGGGACCATACACAGACTTCAGTGAGTTGAAAGATTCCTTTGTGTGGTCTGCATAGCGCTGGACCTCTGCCGCTTTAATATCCCACCAGTTGTCCTTATGCGACGCAGCTCTCTCTGGATCTTGCTTTGCAGGTGTTTAAAATGGTCCTTCTTTGCTCTTGACTCAATGTCATTTTGTCACGCAACAAAAGCATGCCGTTTCTTAGGTAGGAGCTCACTGATTTCTGTGTTGTTCACGTCGAACCAGTCTTGGTGGATCTTCTGTTTTGGTCCAAGGATTTTCTTGGGTGACCCAGTCACCATCTCTTTGAACTGGTTCCACTTATTAGTTGGGTCCCCAGTGAATGGTCCATGAGCAGTCAGCAAGTTGTCCAAATGGGACTGGTAGTTCTCCCTTTTGCTAGGTAGGTTCGGCAATGCTGTGCTGTTTGAGGGTCAGGTAATCTTAGGCCTCTTGCGCTGCGATGGGGCAATGTGTAGGCTAAAGACGGATCTGACCAGTCTGTGATCTGTCCAACATTCGGCTCCCTGCATGGCCCTGGTGATCAGAACATCATGGATATCACGCCTTCGAATGACAACATAATCTATGAGATGCCATTGCTTTGATTTTGGGTGCATCCATATAACTTTGTATTTGTTAGCCGTTCTGAAGAGTGTGTTGGTGATGGTCAGGTGGTGCTCGGCACACGTTGTCAATAGGAGCAGTCCCTTGCTTGGTGATGGTCAGGTGGTGCTCGGCACACATTGTCAAAAGGAGCAGTCCGTTGCTGTTCATCTTTCCGAGCCCTTGTGAGCCTAACACTCCATTCCAGCTTTCATGATCGCACCCCACTCTTGCATTGAAATCGCCGAGTACTACGAGCTTATCGTTTGCTGAGGTGGCCTTGATGACTGAGTCAAGGTTCTCGAAGAACGCCTCCTTGTCATCTTTATTGTTGGTGAGTCACTGATAATGGTAATTGGATTGGAGTGAGGGGGAAGCGAAACTTCATCAATCGCTCGTTTATGCCAGTTGGGAGGTCAGTGAGCTGTTGTAGTAAGCTGTTGCGGATGGCCAAACCAGCTCCGTGTAATATTTCCTCATTTTCGGCTTTCCCTTTCCAAAAGAAAGTATAGCCATCTCCTGACTCGCAAAGTGATCCTTCACCAGCAAGGTATATCTCGCTAAGAGCAGCAATATCAATCCTGTAACCTGCCAGTTCCATAGCTACGAGGGCCGTTCTTCTTTGTGGCCTTGATGTTACATCTCTGTCCAAGAGTGTGCGTACATTCCATGCACTAAAAATTAGTTTTCTTTTTGTTTGTTTTCGACCGCTAGAAGGGTTAACTGCCAGACGCGGCTTGCTGACCAGTTAGTTGAAGGGGAGACTTTTTTTAGGACACCTTTTCTAGTCCCCTCCCTAACTTAGAGTAAGCAATGTTTCCCCGAAGAGGGCTGCTTAGTCACCTGGGATGCTGCCGAATTTCCCTGCTGCCCTGGGTACAAAGAAGAGTGGCTATGCTGAGATGAGCAAGCCCCTAACTCACCGAGGGCTTTAGACCTAACGGCCACCCTCACCAGGTTTGCCCGTCTGCCGAGACGGTTTACCGGGGTATGGCCGCTACGCGTGCTACAGCTGCTTGGAGCCACTGGTGAGAGCTGAGTGTCGGATGGGGACCAAAGGTGACCGAGCAGTCATCTACAGCAATGCCCAGGTGACTCGATACCTAGCAAAACGCAAATCCACGCGGAGTCTTGCTGAATAGATTTTGAAGGCACTGCAAGAGATGAGTTACTCTATCGTCCCTGGCTACATCTCTATTTACTGCTTTAACACCGTTGTTTTTAAACACTTTCAAAACAAAGAAACTTAAAAAAAAATCTTGAAAAAATACCATCATCATCATCGCTCCCGTAGACCAGTTGTCCTTTGGGGCTCCTCTGAAGATCTAACAACCAACTTCCTCCATTCCTCCTTGTTCTCTGCTTTTCTCAGGGTGTCATTAAGCTCCAGACCAGTCCACTCTCGTATGTTGTCATTCTGTCTCTTGTTTTGTCTACCTTTGCTCCTTCCTCTTGAAACGTTGCCCTGCAAGATCGTCTTTGCAAGGCCTGAAGATCGCATGATATGGCCATACCATACCGGTTTGAAAAGGCCTGAAAAAATATACCATGGTTAAAAATGGAAGTTGTAGTAAATTTGATATATCTGGTATGCTTTCGGAGCGGATATATTTAAAGATAAGAGCGCACTTTGTCTCCGGTGGGAGTAAATTAGTGATGTTATAGACCTAGTCTTATTATTCTTGCTTGTCCTACATCGCCTGCATTGGCAGTAGTCTATGGGCACACTAAGGTAGCATGCGGACATCTGTTTTTGTTCAGTTATAACTGCTTTATCACCCATTTTCCCACTTGTGCAAAATACCACAAGGTTACCTCCTTGTACATTTATACACAAGCAACCATAGGGAGGAGAGAGGATTATCAAATTATCCTTTTTTTTCGTTTTTTTATTCAGGTTAAAACACACACACACACACACACTCACACACACAAACGGCTTTATTACATCATGAAATCTTTCAGTTTGCCAGTTCGTATATTTCACACAGAGAAGGCAAAGAGATTTAAAAAAAAATCTCCTCAAATTCAGATAAACACCTTTTGTCTACCACGCAAAAGAAAGTACGTTTGGCTAAGTGGGAAAATCACTCATCGACGAATTGGTGGCCAGCATGCCAGACTGGAATCATCCGAGCGGTCGGCCGAGGTTGAGCATCGATATACTATTCATTGATAGTATACCAAAAGTCTTGAGGCGCCTATCTGGCATGATAGGTCGGTTAGATTGTGAGAATTTGGCTGGTTCAACATTTGAAATCCTCGGAATTAGCATACGAGCAGAGGCCAGTGAATATTAGACAGAACAATATACTTTCGAATCCCGCAAGCTTGAGCTATTTTATTACAGTTACTGGAATCCTCAGGTAATCAACAAGAATGAGCTGTATCTAGAGACGGTTGTTTCAGATTTAACTAGACTCAGAGAACCTGAGTGTTAATAAATTTCAGTATTGTGAAAGAGGATTTAGCGCTGGTCTTCTCAGCTCCCATCAGATCCACAAATTAAACAGGAAAACTAATATTTGGTGCAAGTAAAAATTTTGACAATGGTTCGCCTCTACTAACGATTGAAATTTAATTTTGCTCTAATCTGTGTCATTTCAGAGCCATCTACCTAGAGCCATATCCGAAATCTCCAAACCAGGACATGGCTGCACTCTCTGAGTATTGACATTGAATACTTGAACAGCATTTGACAACATTTTATCACGACTGCATGCAGACTTTCCAGCCTCAAGAGATAATTCACAGTTGCTCATGCGTTTACTTTGGTATTCGAGCAATTGTTGTAAATTCATGTTGAAATAGAGGGTTGAATAAAGGAATCAGATATCTATAAAAAACAACAACAACAACAACAAACAACAACAACAAAACAAACAAACAAATCGTTAACCACGTTTTTATAGTACTTTCAGAAACAGACATTCTGCATCTATCTCCACTCACATGTAAGGTATATTGTATTTAAATATAGTCCATTGAAAGCTACTGAATACTAACTTTAAAGACAGGAAAACAAGCTTCCTCGCCAATATATGCACATTTACAGAACATATAGCCTTAATTTTCGCTCCTTTCAATAAGTGTATTCACTAATTGTCATCTCTGCAAATTCTTAAGCAGGCCAGCAAGAAATCATCACCATATATCATTACATAGAAAAGTTACAGAGTTACAGTTACAAACTTCATTTGTTTCCGCTATGGAGAAAGCTGAGAAGAAAATGCACAACCTTGAGGACCTAATTTGACGAGCTGGGAGGCATGGGCCGTTTTCAAGTTTTGCTTTTTATTGGAATGTACTCAATTTTCGCTGTGACGGGATGGAGCATGATGCAAATGATGTATTCGGGCATGATCCCACCATGACGTTGCGTTACTTCAGAAAATCTGATCGATGGCGAAGAAGCCTTACTATCAAATTCGACCTTCACCTATAAGAACCAAAATGAAGTTTGTGATTTGAAGTGGGTAAAACAAATAGCCCTTCCTGTACAAATGGGTGGTGTGTGGTTGGGGGCAGCAGTGTCTGGACAACTCGGAGATCGCTATGGTCGGAAAAACACTTTCTTTCTCTTTTCATTGTGTCATTTAATCATGAATGTCATTGCCGGTTTTTCTAAGAACTGGCAAATATTCGTGATTTGTCGATTTCTCATAGGGGCTGCACAGGGAGCTGTCAATGTAGTGTCTTTTCCTTATGCTCTGGAGCTGCATTTCGTAAAGGCACGTCCATTTTTAGGTTTTGTCCCGATCTTTGCAATAGGTATGTGCATATTCTCAGGGGTGGCTTTACTTTTAGGTAACTGGTCGTACCTGCTCTGTGCTTGCGCAGTTTTCAATTTGCCTCAAGTCTTTGGCTGGTTTTTCTTACCAGTGTCAGATGGTTGGCTGTTCATGGAAAACTGGAGGAAGCAATGGATGCCGTCTGGACAATTTGTCGATACAACCGCAAACCTATGCCCACTGGCACAATACCACTCCTCAAAAAAAATTGCTCAAGAGGAATAGGAGATCAGACAAACTGGAAAAGCTTACAGTTATATAGATATATTCAGAAATTCTCTGTTAGAAAGGTTACCTTGATAGGCGGCTATTTTTGGTTCTCTTTAACAGTGGTCTTTTTTGGAATCTCCTTCTAGGGTGTCTAATTTAGATGGTAACATATTTCTGAACTTTTTCCTCATGTCCGTCATGGCAGTGGGAATGTCCATACTTTTGATATTCATAGCAGATTTGTTCAGAAGGTGAATTTTATTCTTGATTCTCTGCTTTGTGATTGTCATATTAGCTGTAGCTTGTATCATCGTTTTAGTTGTGCCAACTGTTGATAACAAAGGTAAAATCATCTTGTCCCTCACAATGAACGTGCTGTCTTATCCTCTCTGGAATACACTGAGCTTGTGGAGCACAGAGCTCTTACCTACTGTGGTCAGAAATTTGGGCTATGGGTTCTTTAATACAGCGTCTAAGCTTGCCGGCATTTTTTTGCCCTTCATAATGAATTTTAATGACTTTATCGTTATTCCTTATGTGGCTGTTGCAGTACTAGTGATGATTTGTTTCGTATTTTGCCTTCTCCTCCCCGAGACTCGAGGCCAAGCACTAGCCGACAGTTTTACCAAGACTACCGAAGATGATTCAGAAAAAGGCACATACTTAGTTGCCAAAGAGAGTGACCAAGTTGACACATGTGAGACTCCATTGACATGACCTATAATAAAGCAACAAACGATACCTTCCATCACTCTGGTGTTGAAATTTTAGAAAATAACAAATCTTGGTGAATTAAAAAAAACATAAACAAACAAATAAACCCACAAAAAACAAACGAACAAAAACAACAACAAACAAAGAAACAAACAAACAACAACAACAAAAACGAAAATAAAACGGAACAGAACAGAACAAAAGAAATTATTTATACACATTTTAGTGGTAATATCAAAATTTTGAGAATGTAATGTGCGGTAATATAAAATTTGAACCCTTAAACTGATGCAACTCTCAGTAAGTGTCATTTATGAATTCCTGTGCTTCTGTCGAAGCACTGCTTTGGTGAAATTATAGTGCGTGCATGTTCCTTATTAATAAAGAAAATAAAATCTCTGGGTTGCCTATAACTAAATGGGCTCAAAGATCACGATTTGATTAGACGATAATGCTATACTCAGATGGAGGTTTTGTACGGAACAAGAGGATACAGAATTATTATCTTTATAGATCCATGTATGATATCGAGTACATGAATCTGAAAGTGACTATATAGCCAGATATGTTATATTTTCTATGTCTCAAACTCACTGAATTCCAGAACTGAATTTCAAATGAACTCAAATTATGAACAATAATTATGTATGTGGAGTTGTTATCAGTATCAAATTTCTTCTTTGTCTACACGTCATTTTTTCCCCAAACAAATATACGAGTTCAGATCATCCGAGTAATCTTTGGAATTAATTCGACTGCATAAAATATTCTATATGGAGTCTGTGTCGTCAATGGTTTTCTTTGATGTGAATAGACAGCGATAGAGAACGTATGTCGTCATGACTTACTGGTAGTCTTTGTGAATAAGTAACACAAATAACAGTAACCTCGTGCTGGGAGAGTGAAAACATATTGATGAGTTTGAAATCAGTTCCTATTTGCTCTTGAAAACAACCAACGAAATATTGCTGAGATAATTTATTTTACAAGACGTATATTATCTTTTTCAAATGCAACTTAATATTACTTATTTGCTCATATTATGTAGCATTTAGCCTAATTAGTACATGCACATACCTTCTGTCTTGTTATCTATTGGTAAATATATTACTTCATCCATTCAGTCTTCCCTTTTTGCATCTGTTCAGCCATCTATATATATTATTCATTTGTCATTTTATTTACTTATGAAATTACTACGTTGCACGCTCTATCTTCTCAGCAGCAAGCTTTGTGTTGCGTTGACCTGACGCATTGCCACTCACAAAACCGATATTATATTTTGTAGACGGAAATACATGTATGTCAGTTTAACGACCGCAAGTGTGTGTGTAACGATGAAATAGCCATTTCAGGGAGATGAACATAATGATGAAAACAATAACATTTATATTACGGCTTCTTGCACAAGACGTCTCAAGAGAATTCACAGTTAGAGCGTTCAAAAAACATTACCATGAAGTAGAACTATAACGCTAAGAAGTCTGTTCTTATTCATATGAATAGCGTCGAAAAGAGATAATCTGGTGTCTGCGAAAATAGAAGACAGTATATATAGAGAATAATATTATCTGCTATTATGTCCCGTTAAAAAAAAAAAAAAAAGGGGGGGGGGGGGGGCTTAGTGAGCAGATGACTTAAACATGAATTGAAC